>LKNJ01000169.1:176617-299478 GCA_002120245.1 Maccullochella peelii | reverse complement strand
AGAACTTGCACAATTGGTGGCTGACTAAATACTTTTTTGCCCCACTGTATGTCTGGAGGTCAGAGGTCAGTCAGTCTTGTTTGCTCCTTTTAAAGGGCCAGTGCGCAACATTTTACAGCTTGCAAAAACCAGTTGATTGAGGTTTAAATGTTACACATTTCTGTTGGATCTCTAATCTAATTAGCATGCTTGTGTTTGTGTGAGTCGGAGGCCACTGCACCTCCGGGGAACAGTAGGGTCAATAAGGTCCTATTGATGATCTAATTTCTGTTCAATAGTAGAGGCTATATAAACCATTTTTTACCTACCTGAGCTCTTCAAATATTCCCAAAGAAACCACAGATTTGGGGATCTGCAGGTCAGAAGACACAGATGTCTAAATATGGTTCAAAAGTGAAATTTGTGTTTTCTTGTAACAGTATGTCAGTGGCTATATTTCACTATGTACAGTAGTTAGGACCAGCTTTGCGTTTACGTGCAGAACCGTTTGCTAAAAATACAAGAATAAGCTGCTTGTTTGTTCTCTTCTGTCTGCTTTTTCCTCCCTTTTCCACTTCTCCTCTGGTTTGTATCACTGTCGCAATAAATAAAACAAACCCGGAAAAGATAACCAGATCAAAAGGTGAAAAACGTATGCCTCATATGAACTTTCAGAGAGTAAATGCTGTCTGACAGAAATAAAACGATTTGCTGTATACCGTCATGCTACAGTACAACTCCACAACAACAAACGCATGTCGTACAGCAGCGAAAGCAGATGGAGATTACATCACATCTCCTCTGTCCTCTGGGGGCGAGTGAAGGCGAGATGAGAACAAACGAGCCTGTGGCTGATTAATGGTTCAGTTTCACGTCAGTGAGCCTTTTCAGCTTTTAAACTTGATGTTCAAAACAGTCTTTTATGTTCTTTTACGTTATATAACTCCAGTATGTCCTCATAAAACGCACAGCAGATGTTTGTAGTGTGTATTTGTTTTTCAGTGGGTTTGCACAGACAAGACAGACATTCTTCCTGTAATCAGATTTTTAAAAAGAAGTATTTAAATGTAAAAATTCAATGAATGCATGCCAAGGAATGTATGTATTGCTGCTGTAAGAAAGGTTAGCGTGGGATTTTAGCATTTGTGACCCTCCGGTGGTGAATCAGTTGCCTTGTGTCCTGGTCAGAGTTGTAATCTAACATCTCAACTATCTTTACATGTTGGCCAAAATGCTACAGCAGTAATAATGTGATCTTCCCCACGCTTCAACGGGCAGGTCAGAGGTCGGAGGTCACAGTCAGCGACACTGGATCTGGGCCTCGTTTGCTAAAAGCACTTTAAGGCCAAGATGATCGTAAATAGGATCTTACGAACCTTCTAAATCTAAAAAACTGAAGACACTTTGAGAAATTATCGTAGATTAGCCTCGCACCCATTCGTGGGTGTGTAAATAAGCAACTGTTTGCTTAAAAGCTGTCGATATTGTGTTCGCAGCTTGTTTCCGCTGCCCCCAAAGGGCCAAAAAAGTCACTTATTGCAGGTTAAATGTTAAGAAACCCTCATCACCATGGTTAAAAACCCCCAATGTTGATTGTCGGTAGAAGACAAGAAACAAGCTATGGTCTCCTGTGTTAAAGTTGCATGCTATTGTTGACCCCATTTATTTACCCCAACCTCCTAAATATGAGGTTTTGGGGCTCCATTTCACGGCGCGCTACTTTCGCTTTTGCTCCTGACAAACGAGACACATGGTTGTATTAGGCATTTGTATAAATGACTGATGATGTGTTTTTCTTGGGATGGCAATGACAAACGCATAAAGATGCATTATCAGAAAATCAGAACAAATAAGAGTCTATACAAGCTGTCGGATACATGGGACCAATGCAAATTTGCATGCAGGCACATGAAGACAAAGTATATTCTGTGTCTGCTGTATTTCATAGAGTGCTGCAGAGAACTGCAAGAACATTTTTGACATAGAACATATTTTAGGCTCTTTGAACAGAACTGAGATGCTCTCAACACATGCATAATTATGTCAAATTACAATCCAAACAGAAAACGTTAACGTTCTTGTGATCCTCTTTTTATTTCTGGGACGGCAGTATGAGGAAACGATCACTGACAAAGCGCTTTGATATATTTTTCCCCGAGCCAGATTCCCCAAAGTGTTCTTCAAAATAAGATCATGTCTTTGTTCTATCGACTTGCGGAGTTGATTTTAGGAGTGAGGACCTTTTGGGAGACGAGATAACAGCCTGTCTTTCAAATTGCAGGAGGCAGAAAAACATGTTTCACCGTTTTATTAATTGTAATTTTGTTGACAAGAGTTTTATACATGCTCTCTTCTGTTCTTTTTTTTTTTTTTTTTTTTTTTTTTTTTTTTTTCTTGAACTGTGACTCTCTATTCCTTGTTCTGTGATCATGAAGTGTTAAGGGGGGAATATGTGAGCATGTGTTGAGGTAGGAAACGGGAAGATGAGAGCAAGCGATCAAAGAAACAGGAAGAAAGTATTGGCAGGGAGCTGTCAATGAAAAGGACAAAATCCTGTTGTCCTTTGGAAAAGAGTGGCTGACGCTTTTTAGGAAGGGCAGTCTGTCGGTCCACCACTTTGGTTCAGACTGAGATATCTCAACAACTGTTGGATGGATTGTTATGAAATTCGATAGGGATGTTGAAGTGGGATGGGGGGGGACCTAATGACAAAATTTTTGTCTAGCACCACCGTATGTTTTTATTCATTCAGAGCAATATCTTAACATCTACTGGACAGATTGGCCCAAATTTTTGAACAGACATTCATGGTTCCCAGATGATGAATCACACTGCCTTTGGTGAGCCGCTGACTTTTTCTCGTCACCGGCTAGCTGACATTTTGGGCTTTGAGTGAAATGTGTCAACAGCAATTGGATTGTTTGTCAGGAGCTTTGGAACAGACATTAATGTTCCCCACAGTGTGAATTGTGCTAACTTTAATGATCCCCTAACTTTTCATCTAAACGCCATCATCAGTTCAAAATTTCAATTTGTCCAATTCTTCTGTTTATGACCTGAAAAACTGACATTCCCATCAGGGAATGCATCACACGGCGGCAGCGTAGAGTATCGCCTTATTTTGCGTGCATCAGTTGACGCCAGTACTACACACCACATGTGCCAAAATTGTTACTTTTCTTTGTGTCCATAGTGGGAAGTGGAACAGTATTGTAGCCTGACATTTCTAGGTATGGTGACCTTTTGATTGTGACAGGTAGTGTGTATATAGTGTATTAGTACTGGTCACTGCTAAATATGCAGCCAGTGACGTAAAAAGAGGAACACAGATCCTTGTCTGTGTGGGTTAAATTATTTGTCAATCTGTCAGTAATGCCTCGGGGCTCCCTTAGGGGGATCGCGCAATGCAATACAATACAGACGAGTGAAGACGAGAGCTGCGTGTGTTGGTCTCTTCATCATTCTCCCGTTACTGTTCCCCCTGTTTAAGGGCACAACATGCCTCCAGACACCACCATTGTGAAGACTTGTACATAGAAAACAATGGGTGTGGGTTTGTTTTGACGTGCATCAGATGCCACTGGTTTTTGTTGCCCTTTTGTCTTGTTTTTGTTTTATATTACTCGGGGAACTATTAAGTGCTTTGGCTGAAACCTTACACCAAATAGTATTGTCTAACAAGAGACGTCATCATAGACTCAACCTTAATACAATTTCCTCTTTCAGCAGGAAGTTATTGCATCCTTGCTGTGTAAAAAAGAGTAGAAAATAAGAAGAGGAGGATGTTTTGTAGAGGGTGGAAGCTGTCGGACAGTGATGGTGGTGATGAGCATGATGATGGGCGTGGATGTGAACGTCCTGTTGAGAGAAGAACGAGAGAGAGAATGAGACTCGTTATCGATATCCTCGCTGGAATCTTGTTTCCTCTGTCTGTGTTGGTATTTCCTCTTCTCTTTTCCCCAAAATCCTCTGGGAAACAAACGGAGGGAGAAAGGGACCACCAAAGGATGATGGAAAGGCGTACAGTAATATATAACATGGTGCTATTTTAGCGAGAGAAACCCAAAGAAGCTGTGTGGTAGAGGAAGAGAGGAACAAGAGACATTAAAAGAGGGATCACTGAAGGAAGAGAGGTGACAATTTTTATCCATAAAAGAAAGAATTCTAAGAAACTCCTCATGATTAAGAAGGTGGAAAAATGCAAATGGCGCCATTTTTGTTTTACCATCAAGCATTTAGTGAAAATAAAGAGAAGTGAACAAATTTGGTAATAATAACTGGCTAACTTGAGTCTGGTGTTTTGTTCAGAGTGAATGGAACTGTTTGAAAAAATATTACTTAAATGCAGCATTTGACCACCAGGTAACAGCTACCTTGCGACCAAGTTCATAGCAGTTACCAAGCCAGCTACCGCTCTCGCTAGCCAGAAAAAAAACACATTTAACTAAATGGGTTTTGCTACATACAGGCTGCCCAGCCTGGCTGATGGTGTTTGTTGGGGCTGTATGCTAAATGCAGCCTGAACTAAATACCTGCAGACACCATTCAGGGGTGAAAAAGTACCCAGTGACCTCCTATAGTATCGAGGGTTCCCACAGTCATGAAATTCCTGGAAAACCTATGAAATTAGAAAAACTGTTTTCCAGGCCTGGAAATGGTTTGGAATTAACAGAATGTTTTGGAAAAGTTTTTTTGAATATACATTGTGTTGGCTGTTGTTTAAAACATGTTCATAAAAATCCCAATACTGTTAAGATAGTTTGCTACTGGTCAATGTCAAAACAGCCAAAAGTAAACATCCTTTACTCTTATTATTTATATTCTTACGTCTGATTGGGTGAAATAGTATCAGACATGATCACATCTCCTTCACCTCTGTTTGTCTCTATTTCATGGAAAATGATCTTAACTTACCCTGTCGGACTGTAATTTAGAAGCCAATAACTTCCTTATCTCATAACTTCTTTATGCTCCCGACTATCTACTGATAAAAAAGGACTCTGTGACCTGCAGAAAAAAACATTAAGGTGAACTAGTAATGCTCTCCACCTGCAAGTAACTGTTGCCAGATGAATGACAGGAGATTAGATATTAATTGTGCACGTTGAGCAATAGTCATAAAATTATATCCCAAGACTTTATATTGGCCAAATAAATTAACACTCGGCATGAAATGTATTGAAAATCTATAAAAACTAAATAAAGTTGCTCAGGGAGCGTGTGTTTTTATGTGCTTGATCATGCATTACAGCACTTGGCTGAATGCTGAGTCACGTAGCAGCGTGAGAAAACTGATCCACAACACTGACTGCAGGTAACTTCATATGCAAGACTGCTACATTTACTCCTGCCCCAGGTGTGTTTTGCTGCTATACATATCCGTGTGTGTGCAACAATAGCAGTTTGCTTTACACGTCAAGTCAGGGGCCGCCGCAAGCGGAGAACTTAAATATCCGTTTTTACGTGTGTGTCTGTAAAAAGGTGGAAGTAATTACATCTGCTCCGCTTACTGTAATGAGTAGCTTGTAAGTGAGTAATTTTACAGGTGTTATTAGCTCAAGTTGTTCAGTCATCTGTTTACTTTGTGTTCTGTGGTTTATTTCCCCTTTTCTCCCACTTGAAAACAATCCAGTTTGAACTCTGCCTTTTCAGCATTGCAAAGTTGTATCACAGTCAACAATGTTTTCCTTACACACTCAAGTGCACTTTTTTACTTTTGCCCAAGTCTGTACAGTGTTTACTAAAACTCTAACGTCAGTAAAGTGGCCGTGCCTACACTTAAAGCTGGAAATCAATATTTTTGATGAATGAAATGACTGAATGTAATGTGAAAGGTTTTGCTCGTACCGAAGAACCCACAGAGAATTATCACCCGACTCGGCAATTTTACTGTTTTTAATTCACTCTCACCGCTTTCGTAAGTGTCTCTTAAGCAACAGGCAGCTTTTAACTGCAAAAAAGCTCTGATAAAACCCAGTGTACACTACCTTCCCAGCACCAAACGGCACACAGATACAGTTGGCAACTAGCTGGTGAACATAGTGGAGCATTTGGCAGCAAAGAGGCCGATATTTCCCTCAGGGGTTGGTGGAGACCAAAACGGAGCTAACGGAGAGGGAATATTGGACTTGGATTACTACAAATTAATATTAATGTTGCTCTGTGTCTGCTGGATGTGTAAATGGGCATTATAAGGTGATAATACGTGCATGTAAATTAGTTCATGCAGGTTAAAGTAAAATGTCAGTAAAGTTCTATGGGACATGAACAGCCTTTATTTGGAAGATAAAATGTAATATGTTTGAAAGCTTGTATGCTATAAGATGTTTTTTGAAGGCTGAAACAGTTAAAAAGTGTAGTGTCTTACTGTCAAAAGTTAGTATTTCGATTATAACTGATGCACTAATTCTGTGTTTAATTGTCGTTTTATGCCAAAGCATTTACATAATCAGTGTTTCTCTGAGATCTTGTACTGCTGTCGGAGTAGAAAAGGTTTAGGCCACCATGTCACTGGGCACTAAAACTCAAATGTTTCTATTGTTAGTAACAAAGTGACCTGTTGCACGTCTTCAGTTGAAGGAAAAACTATCCGATACAACCAGAAAGACAAATTAAAAGTGCATATAAATCAAATTTGTAGGCAGGTTTTACAGCTTGTCCTGTTGCTGTGAACACCTTCATGTTTCTTATCTATTAATCAACATTTTCACAACATGTCTGGGCAGAAAAAGGTTTCCTTTTTGTTTCTGTCTTGATGCAGAGGACAAGCTGAAAATATGATCTCTGGATCACAGCTGAATTAGTTCAGCTTTAATTTGGTGTCCAGGCTCATTTAAACGTATTGGAAACAGAAACCCATTTAGAGTGCTGGCATGGATATCGCTGCTGTCCAGTGGAAAAACAAGAATCACAAATAGTTTTGAACAAAATTGAGGGATTACATAAGAAAATTCCCCTACTATGATTGGATCATCTCAAAAATGTATTGTCACGTTGTTTTAATGAGTGGATCTTGTTGTACATAGCTTAGACTGCAGGTGGCGGTGTAGTCGGTGAAGTTCAACATGCTCTCCTGATATGGAGATCCTGGTTCAACGGTGTGTTACAGTGTGTGTGTTGCCTGTTCACCATCCATCCTGTTTTTTAAGCAGACAGTCGGAGTCAGCACACGAGTTTGAGGACATGAGACATAACGGCCATGCAGTGTCCCTCGTGACCTTTTGACCTGGAAATGTATGGCGGCGTTACAGGAAGGGAGGAGGATCAAAGTCGATGGGGAGAAGCCGGAAGAGATGAGAGGGAGAATAAGCTGACACACGCACACACACACACAAAACACACCGACCGGCGTATGATATCCATGAGATCAATGGAAAAGGACAGGACAGGGGTCAAAGGTCTATTTTCTACTGTAATAAGCACATTTCTACATTATGTAATAGGAAGACGATTGTTCATAGACTGGAGCCTGCTGTTCCCATCAGATCTTTTACTTATGTAAAAGTATCAAAGTATTAGCATCAAAATATACTTAAAGTACTACTAATGCAGAATGGCCCATGATACGTCTGTATATTACTGGATTATATTAAATTTAACTGCTGTAGCTTGGTAATTCCAGCAGAATATCCTGATGGCTCTACTCTCACTGGGGTAAGATTGCTCCACTAGAAGTAACATTAGGCTACTTGAGTTGAAAAGAGGAGAAAAGAAAGAGAAATGCTCCTGAGGCAGACCTTAGTTTGTGGACTCCTCCTCCTCTGCTTCATCCTTTCTTTTTTTTTTTCTTTCTTCCTCTCGTCTGCTACTTTTATCTCTCGGCGCTCTGTCTGTCCTTTTTATAGAGCTTTTATCCTGTCGTTTTAATCCTCCTCCCACTTGTTCTCTCCCTCCCTTCTTACCTCTTCTTCCCCCCTTTCCTTCATTTCCTCTTTCTCTCCCTCCAAACCTCCTTCTTTACTTCCTTGTCAACCTCCCTTTCTCATTCTTCCCTCCTATCTCCTCTTTTTTTCTACCTCCTTCTCTACCTTTCTCCTCTCCTTCCTTGCCTCCTTTTCCCCACTTCCAACTACTTTTTCCTTCTTCCCTCTCTCCTTCTTCCACTCTTTACCTTCCTTTCTCTCCTTATTAGCTTCCTCCCTTCCCTCCTTACCCCATTTCTCTCACCCTACCTCCTTTTCTCCATTCTTTCTCTCACTTTCTCCCTCCTGTCTTCCCTCCCTCTCTCCTTGTCTCTACCTCCTACTTCATCTCCTCATCTCTTCTGTCAACCTTCTCTCCTTACCTTCCTTATTTTCTAACTTTCTAACTCCTATCTTCCCATCCTACATCATCTCCCCTGTGTTTACTCCTTTTCTTGCTCCTTCTTTCCTTCCTTATCTCCTCTTTTTCCTCTTATTCCTCCTTCTTTTCTATATTTGTTCCTTCTCTGCTTCCTTTTATTTCCTTTCCCTTATACCTCCTTCTGTTCCTTCTTTTATCCTTTTCAGCTTCCCTACCTAATTTTCTCACTTCCTGCCTCCTATATCCCTTCCTACCACCTCCTCTCCCGTTTTAACTCCTTTTCTTGCCCTCCACCTCTTCCTTTCCTTCCCTATCTCGTAATTTCCATCGTATACTTCCTTCTCTGGTCCCCTAACTCCTTTTCTCACTTTCTTGCTTCCTATCTTCCCTTCCTACCCCCTTATATCAGATATTAGCTCCTTGTCTTGCTCCCTGCCCCCTTTCTTTCCTTCCCTACCTCCTATTTTCCCTTCCCTACTACCTGATTTTCTGCTTTACTTTTCTCTTTCCCGACCTCTTTTTACTTCCTCTCTTCCCTCTACCACATCCCTTCATCCTTTTAACTCTCCTATTTCTTTTTTTCTCTCCTTTCTTACCTCCTTGTTTCCTTCCATGGCCTTCTATCTTTCTTCCTGTCTCCTTTCTTGCCTCATTTTCACAATCCCTCTCTCCTTCCTACCTCCTTATGGTCATCCCGTTCCTTACCTCCTCTTCCCCATCTCTCTTCCCTCTTCCTCCACCTCTTCCCTCCTTCCTGTTTCCTCATCCTATCCCACTTCCCCCTCCCTCCTTTCTCTCCTCCCCTCTCTCTTGTGTTTATGTTCTCGGCTCCTGGAAGTCAAGTCAGTATGCAGCGCTCCTCCTCCTCTTCCTTCTTCTCCTAATCTAACTCAATTCTCAGCCCTCCCCAACCCTCCATCTCTCTCTCCCTCCCTCTTACTTGCTACTTTAACTCAGAGCTGCTGGTCTTCTCATTCAGCTCAGTGCTGCGATGCATTCGTGTGTCTGACCAAAGTCTGGATAACCACGACTGAGACATCTGCAAGGACCGACTGCAGGGGATTTTAATTGAGAGAAAGTGACACCCCAATAGAGGTACTGACTGTGTGTGTGTGTGGGTCTCAAGTGCGCACACACACTTGTGCATCTGACATCTCAGATGCTATCTGTCTGCTGTGTGGTTTTCATACTTACCGCCTTTTCTGATTTGTCTTCTTCACTGTCAAAAGGCTAATGAATGAAGGATTCAACTTCGGTTTTGTGTGTGTGTGTAAGACTGTATAGCAGAAAATACTTAAGTGACATAAATGATAAATGACGCTAAATCTCAACGCTTAATGAAAAAATCTCAAGAATTCAAGGTGTATTTGTGAAGTTAAGACTTTTGTTTCTTAGAATCTGTCCAGTATTTCCCTAGAAGTCTATATTTTGGAAAACAGCAGATGCTTTTACTAAAACTCATGGACCCCGGGAGCTCTGTGTGCGCAACAACTTTGTAAACACAATTAATTATTTATTCGTGTTTTTTTAAAAGACTTTCCCCAAATTAGGCCAAGCGTTTGATTTAAAAACTAAATAAATAAATAAAAAATAATAAAAATCTTGGATCTCACGCATCTGAAATGGCACATATCTCCAAAAAATGTATTTTATCAGAATTGTTAAAAGATTAAAGGTGGTTCATATGAACTGAAAGACGACTAGAATATTTTAGAACTCGTCAAAGTTTAGGACATTGTTTGTATTTTGAGAAAAAAAAAAAGCAATATAAGTTTTAAAGAGTCTAAAGATTTAGTCAAATTTTCTTGCTTTCTGTCTTAAAATGTCAATGTTTTCATTGTGTAACTGCATGCACAAGCAACAAAAACACACTGCACTTCTTGCACATACATAAACAAGGTTTTGGCGTCATCCCACTAATCCACGTCTATTAGTATTCGTCTACTGACCTAACATTGATTTCCAGACAGCAGGGAGTCTGTGTGATCTCCGAAAACTCTGTGTGTGTGTGTGTGTGTGTGTGTGTGTGTGTGTGTGTGTGTGTGGTAACATGCCAGTTTAGTCACAACTGACACAATAGGGCTGCTGTGTCGACGCAAGACCCGTTTCTGTGGCTGAGCCTCAAGTCTTTAGCACTGCCAAGGGGCCTATTAGTGCTGCCCCGTCTGTTTACGTGTGTGTGTTCTTTGAGTAAGTACCTTTGCATACTAATGCATGCCAGGCTCAGTTGTGATGTGTCTCTGCGAGCATCCTAATGAGGCCGGCTGCTGTTCCTGATTAATTTGATGGAAACATGATGTGGAGCTGAATAATGTGAAGATAATGTTCCTTCATTAGAAAGAATCTTGGAACCACAGCAGGAAATTGAACACATTATTTATGTGAAACACTGAAATGGGGCAGGAAATTAATAATGACTTTGGTTGTTTTTGCAGGGATGAGAAAATGAAAACCTCTTAAATTGGAAAACTTTTTTGGACAAGCTCGAAAGTGAATGAGTCATCAAATCTGACTTCTAATGTAAAAAAAAAAAAAAAATGTATATACAATTAATTAATTTGTACTTATTTCACAAAATTACACAAGACCAGAAAGGACTCATGGGAGAAGCAGGTCACAGTTTAGGCACTGGTGGTTTATTTTTAGTCTAATACAGAGCTGTTCGAGTAAACGTATTGCACCTCACCAATGAAGCCGCAACGCCTTGAGGGCAGCGTGAGGAGATGTAGGGAACTGGGAAAACATACTGTGTGGTATAGTGAAGTGCGAAACCCATTCAAACCAAGAACACAGCACTCGGTGTGACTTCCTACCAGGAAATTTAGATGAGGTTTCTTATCTTTCTTTGTTGGAGTAAGAAGTGGAGAAATGAATCAATCCAGCAATCCTATAGAAAACAATTTAATTTCAAGTGTGAATGAAGGTGTGCTTTGTGTGTTAAATTACTGATGCTTTAACATGTCATCAGTAGTCTAATGTTGTAAAAGTACATTTAAAAGTATATATAATGATGGAATGTTTTTTTTGTATGTTTTGCGTGTAAATCTTCATTTATTATATGTAATTCGGCTACCATCCAGTGTTGAAAACCCTCCTGTCTCGTACTAATTACATTTATAAACATTTTCAACAGCAAATACGTTTTGAGAGAAATGCAATGCCTGATGTAAAAGACCTTCACCTAATGTCAATAATCTTAAACACCGCTGTATCATGAGTATTTAGTTAGGCGAAGGACCATTTCACGACAGTAATGAGAAAGTGCAGTTATTATGTTAATATAAATGGCAAAAATTAAAGATGCCCAGTAATTCAGGGAAATATAAACTACCTCATCAACTCCTGCTAATGAATGAGTGGTCGTATTAATTTCTGTCTCATTTGCACTGTTCTTGCCAAGAAGCGGAGGACAGGGATGAAAGGCTGAGGTTAATGAGGAAAAGCACCCGGAGACACGAACAGGAGAGCACCCATGGGAGAGACTAATATACACAATCACATTAATGGCAGCCTGACGGAGGGGTGAGGGAGGGAGGAAAAACAGAGAGAGAAAGGAAGGCAGGGAAATAAGAGGCAGAGGGAGAAAGATTTAAAAACTGCAAAAGAGGGAGTGAGATCTGGTGTGGGGGGGGGNAAAAAAAAAAAAAAAAAAAAAAAAAAGGCGTCTGTTAGCTATCAGAGCACATTTCTTTTACCTTATCACCATCAGGAAAGGGGTACAAAAACACACAAACCTCATGTAAACACACTTCTTTCTGTTGCACATGCATGTAATCACAAACACACAAAGGTCTAAACAACCAGTGCAGGAATATGAAAGTTTTCGCAGGTGCTGCTTTGTACGCTGTGTCCCCGATTGTAATTGCTCCTTCTGGTAACATCTTTGTCCTGTTTGATCTCCAGAGTTGAACCGCGTCTTTGGAAAACATTAGCATGGGCTAACTAAGCTGAGATGGAAATGATAATTCATGCTTTTATTTCGTCCCGTCTCGACTTTTGTAACTCCCGTTTCACCTGCCTCAGCAAACCATCCCTGGAAGTGAAATGACAACTCTGGCTAGCAGAGGCTGGTGTCACAAAGAGATTTTAGGCTGGTATGTAGTTTTAGGCCAGATCTGATGCAGGTCTGCACTGAGCTGAGATTTTATGGAAGTTTACTGGAAGTTTTTTTTAATTGTTTCATTCTTAGGTGAATTTTCCTT
Source organism: Maccullochella peelii (assembly GCA_002120245.1). NCBI lineage: Eukaryota > Metazoa > Chordata > Actinopteri > Centrarchiformes > Percichthyidae > Maccullochella > Maccullochella peelii. The sequence goes on along the minus strand of LKNJ01000169.1, from coordinate 287,014 downwards.
CTGTTGAATTTTTCCAGAAGGCAGGAGTGGACTGAGCTGAGCGGTTTGACGTAGTTGCTCGGTTTTCCAGTTTGAGGGGAAAAAAAAGTCTTGATTTACCCCAAAGGTTATGGCACATTAGTCCTCCACAAGATAGTCAAGAACTAGACAGCTTTGTGCACCAGATGAAATTAGACGCCTATCTGAAGTCTATTAGTTTGATTTGAGCCATAGTCAAAGTTTATCTGGGTTTCATAGTTTTTAGCTCATTTGAAAATTAGAATCCTGCAAAAGGGTCATAAATATGCATTTGATGGATTTGATACGATGCTAACTCAGTGTAATGAAGCAAAAATAAAGAGACTGGAGCTAACAAAGCTAACAGGATGTCCGCATCCTCACCAGCTGATGATCCCAAGTATAAGACATAGAAATAAAGAAAGAGCATTGTTCTTGTTACAGGGTAGAGTTAGTTGGTTAGCCTGTGTATTCTAGGAACACTGTTCAGATATTTACTATAGTAATATACTTTTATAGAAGTTACTTGAACAAGCAAAGGTTAGATTTCTGTTTCTGTTAGCATTTTAAAGAGAAAAGGCTTTGAGGATGAAAACAAACTTGTGTCTTTTGGCAAACACATCTCAGGTGAACATCCCCAAATCCAAAAAGAGATGTCACCTGCAACCCCTGTCAGCTTATGATACGCTGACTTTTGGTCTCGGAAGTAACCCTGTTGCAGAAGGCACCCAGATACCAGGCCAGTAATTGCGTGACTTGTGGACTCGTATGGTCTGTGTGTGGATTTTGCAAGCTTGTGTTTGCATAAAGACATGAATATGTTTCTGTGAAGCCTTGTTTTGGTTCCTTGTGCTCCCCTTTCCTGTGTCGTCCTGTATGGTTTGTCTATCATGTGGTATGAATTGTCTCCCTTCCTGGTTCCTGGTTCTGTCTGCAGCCACAATTGGACAGAAAGTCTAAAAAAGGGGAGAGGGATCTGTACTCCAGTTGTTGAATATACCTTTTTTTTTTTTTTTTTTAGATCTCTGACAGTAGTGGCAAGATGGCCGCCAACTTTGGCGAACCAGTTCATTGTGGTCAAAACTGTATTACATCTCAAATACATCACTGATTCGTCATATTTCTTTCAGTTTTGATTGTCAGAATTTGGAAGAAAGTTCTTTACCACAAGTTATGTTTGGTTTTATTAATGATAATAAACACCTTGTGTTTATGCTGCCGCAAACCACATGCAAAATTCCTTGGTCTACATTGGTCAAACACTACAGTGTGTCTCAGTTTGGATTTTACATTGCTGGAATTGGGGGGAAAAATATTTCCACCACAAAAACGAACAAAAGAAAGGAGGCAAACGACACTGGACGTAGCACATTAACCACACATGAGCAAAGCAAATCCAGCGTATCGGCAACAGAGACTCGGCATTTACTGATCCTCCGCACAATGAACGCGCATAACACAATCACAGCCTATCAATTGAATAGTCTCTCGACACACAGGCATCACAAGCCTTAGTGGAAATTATGCATTTTTTTAGTTCAAGGCTTAGTTCAAGGTAATTTTGAGACAAAACTCAGTTTGTTAGTTTGCCTGCCATGCTGTTATCCTGCGTTACTCTGTGTATGACGCAGCTAAAAAAAAAAAAAAAAAAAAAAGTGAAGTGCAGTTATTCGACTGATAAAAAGCAAGTTGGAAGCTTCTTGACTCATAATTTGAATCATACATGTTTAGGGGGAACAATAAACAAAATACTGTCCAATGGAACAGCTCTCGGCAAAGAAAATGACCATATCATGGTATGGCAATGCCCTGCGATTTTAAATACGTGATTACACTGGTCGATTATTTCTGCACTCTTGCACAGAATTGCTGTGGTGGTTTTTTGTATATAGTTGTTGCAAACGTCCTGTTTGCCTGAAAATATTGTGGGTTTTATTTATTTATATATATATATCTCACCCCTGTTCAATTTGTTCTGGAGTATTTAGAAAAAAATGTACTTGAAGAGGGAGAGAATTGTCATCTCCTTTTTTTTTTTTTGTTTTTTTTGTTTTTTTCATGAAGGTAGAATTTAAATTGGTGTGCAATAACACATACTGAAGGTATTGAGGCATATGTGCGCTGTGTTATTTTGTGACACACATAAATATGCACATCTGTTACAGAGAAAGAGAAAATATGCGAGATAATGTATAGGTTTACTTTCTCTAAACAGATCTTAAATGTCAGTTCTTACCCTTGGTGTGTCAGACCTTCCCATAGTATTGTTTTCCACCGAACCATGTTTGCTTTGAGACATTGTGTGTCACCCGTTTTTAGAAAAAAGTAAGACAAGGCCTCACCAGCCTCTGTTGGCAACTCTCATCCAGTTTCACCACAGTGTGATTGTGTGGTTACGTTTAGCATTAAGGCCAAAGCAATTTTCTCCAATCACGCTGTGCTGTGTGGGCTGAGGCCGGCTCTATTATAGACATATGAGACAGTCACACACATGTGGAAGTATACATACTGTATATACACACATACAGAGGAGACGGCACACAGAGTAAGGCAGGATTTTAGTCTCAGTGAGGATAAAGGGAAAAAGACACCGTCGAGTTGCATGATTAGAAGTGTAAGATCCAGTGACCCATATTAGGGATTTAAAGTCAGTATATCTCTGCTGCCATTCTTTTTCTTCCCTTTCTCCCTCATCTGTAGTGACGTTCAATATTAAAGTACCCTTTACCCTGAATCCTCCACTAATAATATCCTTTAATTTCACCTTTTTAATTAGCTTTAAGGTTATAAAAATCCATGTTATTCCATTGTCTGGCTGTATTTATCATCTAGTTCTAACTCTCTGTGATGTTTATGTTGAGTGAAATGGTAAAAAACCGAGTCTCCATGTTTCAGATGTCTGTGAGTTGGCAGTTCCATCAAAGAGAGATTTACTATTGTATATTGTATTATTATTACTGATGCATTCATGCGTAATTGGCATTTTACTGTTGTTTTTGGTCAATATACTGTTAGTTGGTAGTTTAATATGTTTTAACACATAAATAACTTATGAAACATGATGCGTCATATGTTTTGTATGTAAAATCTGAGTCTGCAAAGTAATTGGTAACTACAGCTGTCAGATAAATGTAGTGGAGTAGTACAAGTACAATATTTTCCTCTGAACTTTTAGCACAGTAGAAATATACATTTGCATGAAATGGAAATGCAATACCTCAAATTTGTTCTTAAGTACAGTACTTGAGTAAATCTACTTGGTTACATTAAGTAAGTCTCCTTTCTCAGTGTATTCCTCTTAGGACTTTGTGTCCGAGATTGTATTGTGATTAAAATATTCAAAACTCAAGGTTGACCGTATCCCACATCCTCCTTCAGCCAGTGGAACATGCTCGCTTGTCAACACGTGTCTTTAGGTGTCGTAGGCCGTGGCAGGTGATAAAATCTCTGAGAGAGAGAAAAGCAAGTGAACGAATCCCAAAGTCAAGACTGAATCTCTATGCTCTTAAAGGATGTCTGATTTACAGAGAACAATGTGAAGGAGGACAGACTGACTGACTGAAATTTGGACCACTAACTTGTTTCCCAAAGATTCATGTCTTTTTCTACATGAATTGATAAATGAATCTATAACAGATAACTAAAAACTGATGTTTGCAAATAAATCAAGGGCAGTGTTAATACAAGAATGTAATACACTCAGTATTTCATAACAACTTGACATTTAATGAACCGCTTGATCACCACAGGCTAACGATTGCGTTCTTCTGAAGAGACATAAACAGCAAGAATTTACCTGCATTAAAGGGTTTTTCCAGGGGTTTGGTATTGCAAAAAAAAAAAAAAACATTCATTAAAATCAAAGCAGCAGAGGCCTTAAATCTAATATCCTGACTTTTAACTTCTAGTATGGGTCAAACAAGAACACTGGATTCAAAAACTTGACTAAAAAATGCTGGATGATATCGAGAGCCACATAACAAGTTTAAACAAGTGTTTTCACGGGCTGTTTCAACACATGGCCCCTTCAGTGGAGTTTCCCCTTTTAAAAAGGAAAGAGAGACTTAAATTAGCATTCATTGTAGAGAAATCTCAAGGACAGCAGTCAAAGATTGTGCACAACACAATGGGTGTTTTGCAAAGAATGGGTCAACTAAAAATAAACGAATGAATAAAGAATGAGATCATCAAAAACGTACTCGTAAGAAGAGATTGAGAGGAGTAATAATAAATGCACTCGTTTTTGTGCTCATTAAACTTGACATTCATTGAAGTGCAAAATCACTTTAAGCGAGCAATTGACTCACTGATGAGACATTTAGCGCTTGGCTGCATTTATGTCAGTGTTTGAGTGAGACGTCGACTCTGAGCTTCAGGTCTACAACATGGCAGCTTACAGCATGACGTCATGTTGGAGACTGAGACTAAAGACAAAGTGGGGACATCGTTGAGTGCTTGTGAGTCAGTGTTAGTCACTGAATCTTCCAGGTTTTTTGCCTTTGAGGACTTGATGGTCGGTTGATAATGTTCACTGATTACAGCCAGAAGAGATTTCCATTTCATCATTTAGATGCTTTGGTTTTCTGGTTAAATTGTCGGAGGGAACAGAAAATTAGTTGTAAATGGATAAAAGTAAGTGGTGGTTAATGGTCTGTGCTGCCATACCCGATCCTCCCATTTAATCTTTACATTCTTTCCTCAGTTATCACCGACCTCTCTCTCCTCTCGGCAGGGGGACCACACGTGGGCGACCATGTTGGGTCAGAGTGTACGCCTACAGCCGGTGCCCATCCAGAGCCTGTCGGAGCTGGAGCGAGCCAGGTTACAGGAAGTCGCCTTGTACCACCTGGAAGAGAGGGACCTGGATTTTAAGATGAGCGTCCCAAAAGGTACGAAAATGGTTATTGTAGGATATTGGAGATTTGGCATGTTTCAGCTCAATAAATACAAATTGGGTTTTCTCTTCTTGAGTTCAGAGTGTTTTTTCAAAGCATATCCAGTTTTATTATTGATTTCTTACCTTTCTTTGATTTGGATGCACCCACATGCAAGATTTAAAGATTTAGTTCAACATTTTTGGGCCTTTTTACCAGGCGTTAGATGAGAAGATTCATACCACTCCAATGTCTGTATGCTAAATATGAAGCTATAGAGCCGGGAGTCGATTAGTTTAGCATAAAAGGAAGTAAAGGGAAACGGCTGGCCTGGCTTTGTCTAAAGTTAAAAAAACAACAAAAAAAAAAACAGAAAACCCAGGCAGGACTTTTGCCTTTGAACAGAGCCAGGCTAGCTGTTTCCCTCTGTTTCCAGTCTTAATGGTAAGCTAAGCTAACCAGCTGGTGGCTGTAGATTCATATTAAGTGTACAGACATGTGGTATTGATCTTCTCACCAAACTCTTGGAAAGAAAAGCAAATAAGCTTATTTCCTGAAATGTCTAACTATTGTTTGTTTTTTTTTAAAGATTTGGCTGCAACGTTTCCCAATGAATGAAGCATCTAAAGCCACATTAGCTGTTTGGTCATTTGTTAGTCTTCTGTGTCTGATATCTTTACCACATACAATTTTAGCGGTTGGCTTTCTTGAAATCTTGGACGTCAGAACATCCGAACAACTGGGAGGGCTTTAGAAGTACAATTATTTTGTCTTAGTTGCGGAGAGGAGTGGCAGCCTAAAGGTTAGAGGAGCAAGCTCATGATGGTTTACAACTAAGGTTAAGCTGTCCTTGAGCGAGGACAACCCTCCAAGTGTCGAGGGAGCCATAACGGCCTGTTGGTAAATCTGAGGAATGAGTGTGACGCAGGAAGACGTGGAGGTTCTTCAACTCTCTTAGGTCAAAGAAAACATTTTGTACAAGCAATCCAAGCTCTGTCAGTAAATGGTAAGAGAGCAAAGGATGCAGCGTGATTTTGTTTACTCATCCACGTGTCTCGCTGTATCTTAAATATTGGGGTGCTTTTTAAAATAATCTGAGGCAAGCTTGATGTAAAAAACAAAAAAAAAAAACCCCCATCATACCTATATGGTGCCTAAGAAGAAGTGTGATTAAAAACTATAGCGTAATATCAGAAAAAGGCAGTATAAGAAAGCCAAAAAATGACCAATGTTGTTGTTTTTCTGATGAGAGTTTAAAAAAGGATGATCCAGGCTATCTCTGCCTGCTATGGACACAGACATAATCTCATGGGGAACTGGAGCCAAAAAAAATGTTTTTAAAGCTGTGATATGATCGAGTACTTTTCTTACTTTCCAGCTCTGGACACAATCCTGAGCACTGTGGCTTTGCCTGATAATCAGATTGAATTCACTTCACTTCATTTAACTTCATTACTCAGTCTGACATCGTCAATTTCTGTTTATGTCTACAACGGTTGCTATGACTGTCGATCACATCCATTTTTCAGTTTTTTTTCTTCTTGCTCTGGCACTTGAAGATGATGCCCCACTAATCCCACTTACAAAGTTCAGCCGTTAATAAGTAAAACACCAGACTTACTTCAATTGCTAAAGCCAGGAACAAACAAGAAGACTTTAGTATCCTAGAAGACAGTGAAAAGACACTTTCCTTGACGCTCAAAGCTATAAGCTTAGCGAGCAGCAGTGGCGGGAAATACCTCAACACTTTCCCTCTGCTGATGTTTACTTGCACAGCCGTTCCTCCTCTTGCCACTGGTCCTCCTCCCCTGCTTTGAAATATTGTTTTTGTGCAGTCGTCTTATCCATCTGAACTCTTAAAGTCCTAAATCCAGCCAATAAAGTGGGATAGTTTCACCAACAAACCGTAAATCTTTCAAACACTTCACAGGCTGCAGACTCGGGAGGTTTTTCTCTCGTGTTTGTTGGGGCTGGACGGATCGCCGAGGTCAGGTGGATCACATAGCTTTAGAGGCTGATGCTAAGAAACAAACACAGCTGATTGTAGAAGAAGTGTGTGTGTGTGTGTGTGGGATCTGTCGGTAGCCCTGCTCCTATGAGACCAGTCGGTATGTGAGCTGCTTTTCTCAGACTCGACAGCTCTCTCCCATACTGTTCTCTCTCAGGGTTATTAACTCCCGACCTGCTCAACTTTGACCTGCTGATTCAGGCCCAGTTTACATACGGTCTCCAATAAACTGTGACGCTCAGTTCCACTGTGGCTCATCTGCAGTCAAGATACTTACACCCAAAACTTCTTTACCTATGTAGCATGTTGAATGCTCCGAAAAACATTTGCACATCTGTTTTTCTTTCTTCACACATTTTGGGGACTTGCATCCTTTTTGGAGACAAAAAGCAGGTCCTCACTATGTGAAAAGTTAAATTTTAGGGTCAAGGGAGTAAATGTTAGTAAATTAATCTCCCTTTAAGTGATGGAAACAAGTGTGTATGTGACTTAGAGCAACATACATCCTGTGAGACTCCACTCGTCCCTACTCTCTTCACTTTCAGGAAGTCTTCCCATTTGTTTCCACTTACCCTTTTTTCTACTTTTTTTTAATCTTTAGGGATAAATGTATACTCTTTTTCCATCAGGCCAGGGTTCAATTACACTGTGAGATTCATGGGAAACCATGAGTAAATCACTTAACCATTCACTGCTTTGTGACTCTACCTGTTCAGGTGTTGTTCTTTTAGGAGCTTTCTATGAATTTCCATAATTTTATTTATATAGAACTTTTTTTAATCAAAGGCACAATGCTTAAAAAAAAAAAACTGTGCAAAATATATGAAGGTACATATAAAAATACTACAGTGATGATGCTGAAACAAGCACACTTAAAATATGTAAAATCAATAAAGTTAAAATAACATAAAATAGTAACATGATAATATCTGTAATATAGATTTCTGTATTATATGTTATGTAACTTTTTTGTTTTGAACCCTGTGCTAGAAAAATCAGGCATTAAAATGCCTGTAAACAAAGTTGAAATTCAGGGAATGGACTTCCCAAATATCGCACATATTCCAGATGGAACAATCTGGGATGTACGGAATACTACATGTTCCCTAAAGCGACCCGGCCTTGAATTAGTCATTTGTAAACACCAGCCTTACTTACCAAAAAAAAAAAAATGCCTTCAACCCGCGTAGACCCGGTCAAAGAGGGAGGAGGATGTGGAACTTGTAAAACACAACAAAACACACCCTCATACTTTCCACTGCAAGTGAAGTTGTTGCAACAGATACGGCAGGATATATTTGTCCTACTGTAGATATACACCAGCAGAAACTCGGTGCGATTCCTGGCAGTGGTACCAGTGAATACAAATGGTGGTATTCGTAGACGATGGTGAGGGATGAGGCTCTCGTTGCTGCACTTGTGACTCCTGGGTGGTCGGGTGTCTACACTGAGATCTGTTGGAGATAGAGGGATCTACTTCCTTCCCAGGTCACAGTCACTTTTTGCAAGGCACTTAGTAGACTGACTCGCTGACTGAGGAGGAGCAAAAAGCATTAGCTGCTAGCGCCACCACCAAAATGATCATAAACACGAAAAAAAAAAGGGCTAAAACATCAATATGCTTCTCCTGCTGGTGGCTAACATTCACCTCAAATCTATTTAAAGAACAATTTACCTGTTTTTCGTGCTTCAAAACAAATCTGGAATGAGACGGTGACTAGCTAGCTAGTAGCTAGGACTAGCTAAACTCTCACGCTCTCCAAAAAACAAGCTTTTAGTAACCAATAAAACCAGGGTTATTGTGGTCAGGTTTTGCTTATTTATATATTTTATATGGATTGAAATGTATTCACAATTCATCCAAAAGTTGTCATCTTTAAATAAATATTTAGCTGAAGAACATTTTCGGGTGAACTTGAAACATTGCAAGTTTAGCCAAACCTGGCTACATCAGCTATATAATATGCAACATTATTATGATTATTATTTTATTATTATTAAATGACTCTATACACCGCAAAGTTGCACTAGGTATGTGCTAATGCGATATGCAGAGGTGTTAGCATGAGCACTGTATTTTATGTCACTTGATGGATACTTGGACTTTTTACTTTTATGCTGCAGATCTCGGATGTTTATGAGCATTAAAGGTGACTGTTGCAGCACCCAGAGATGTTTATTTTCTCACGTACACTTAAAGTTACAACATTAGACATGAATGCGGGAACTGTCTGAGTCTAGACAAAGCAGACAAAGCTCTCTGAGTGAGTGTGGGAACATTCGACCTCAGTTTCTCCCCTGGGGTGAAATCTCCTCAGTCACCCGCTCCGTCACAGACTCGGCTTCACCTCCCACCGTGCTCCCTCCCTGTTTGTCATTCGGGTTTCTGTTGCTTTTTCTCCACTGGGTTTCTTCTTCTGCACTTCTGTTTCTTTTGACTTTTTCCATCTGTCTCTCTGTCTCCGTACAGCTCTTCAATCCTCTCCAATATTTCACAGCACAAAAAAATCTTTCAGTCTTTCCTCCTCTTTCTCTTACTTTCTCCTCTTTTTGTCTTTGTCTCTTACTGCTGCAACTAAAAGAGGAATCCATGCCATAAAAGCTGTTTATTTGTACAAGCACACTACTTTATTATGCCAGTCTTTACATTTATGTACATGCTGGCATTTGAGTGTGTTTCATTGGCAAGCACGTGTGAAAAGTTTGTCTTCAAGGCTTTCTAACATGTGGTTAACGTTGTGAAACGGTCACAGTTTGGTTGTGTTTACCAAAACTAGTTGGTTAGGTTTAGGAGAAGATCGTGGTTTGAGTTAAAATAATTGAAGTTTCACACGGGACACCAACAGCGGTCTCCTGGGTGAAAGTCCTGTGTTTGACCCCTTCATCCACCCCGACCTTATCGCTAGACTGACTTTGTCGCTCTTTATACAACCTCACCTGACTTCCAGAAAGCCTCCTGGCAGAAATCCCTGAAGGCAAACTTCTCCCATGTGCCACTGGCAACGTCCAGTGAATTCTTTGTGCAACGTGTCAATAGTTGTGAGACAGATTTGCTCTTATTTGGTGTGGTCTGCATGGAGTTCATTCTCATGCCCCATTCTCGGAAATCGCTGCTCTACAAGGAAACTAATTCGCTCTGTCCTTCCTCTGATCTCCTTTCCACTTGTTCCTTTCCCCTCACTTGTGGTTTCCCTTTATCTTTTTATTTAAATTATTATTTCTTATCTCTTCATAACCAGAGTGTCCTGGCTACAGCTGAAACAGTTGGTCGCTTAGACAATTGACGGAATGAATTGCTAAACGTTTTGATAATCAAGTCGATGCTTTTCTCTATTTTATATCATTGTAAATTGAATTTTGGACTGTTGACTGGATAAAACAAGCAATTTTAAAGACATCTCTGGGCTTGGAGAAATTGTGACGGACAAAATTAATTGGCAGATTAATTGATAATAAAACCAATCATTAGTTGTAGCCCTAGTCCTGATTCTAAAATACCCTGTAATGTCAGCAGCCAGAGGAAAACATACCATTTTTGCCAAATTTTTACTCTTGCAACATCCTGCTACAACTTTCGCTCTTTCAAAAACAAACTTTCCCAGATCATCATCTCTGGTCTGTTTTCCTTCCTTACTCCTTCTCTCTCTCCTTTTCGTCAGTCCTTCACCATCAATGTGTTCGATCTCGCTCAGTTTATCCGTCTTCTGATCAGAGGTTTCACTGAGCAGCTGCATTTACTGCAACTGCTTGGAATTAAATGATGCATCTGTGTTTTGAGAGAAGAAAAGCAAATCTTAAAGTGCTGGATTCAGGTGACTGAGCTGCAATTTTGTACAATTTGTAATCCTGTATTTGATTGAAATGATGCATTTTACTAAAACTTTCTGCCAACAACAAATAATGATGCAAAACAGCAGGAAAATCTCAGTCTGTTATACTTGGAAGCCTGGGCTGTTTTCCCTCCCTGTGTTGGTCTTGGTCCGTCATCTTAGCTCTCTGTGAATGTGCATTATGTAATCATACACATGTGCGTGCGCACACACACACACACACACACGCACAGACATCCTAAGAGATTAGCCTTAGCTCGAGGTGGCGTGTGTGGTGGGAGCGGCCGTGCGCTTTGGAAATAAACTTTAATTTCCTGCAGTCATGGGAATTTGACCCTTTTATCCCGACATGGACACAAATACTCTCTTCTTTCTTTCTTTCTTTCCCTAATGTTTTTGGGAATAATGTCCTAATGTTTTTTCTTTCTAAATTTTTGCTGGTTTGTTAGAGGGGTAAAAAAAGCAAAGACGCCTTCCATTGTTAGTATCCCAAATATTCTGGACGGCACTATTTGCGATGCAGGGAACTCCGATCGTTCCTTAATAGGGAAAAGACCCAACCTTTAATTAGTGATTTCTAAACACCAGCTTTAGTAACCCAAACAGTGGCTTCTTCCACATAAACTCGGTCAGAGGGGGAGGATGTAAAGCTTGTAAAACAGATGGCCCAACGCGCGCGCGCACACACACACACACACACACACACACACACACACACACACACACACACACACACACACAAATAAAAACAGTTAACTGCTGCTGCAACAAAACGCCCTCTCGTATGCACAACATTAGCCACTAGCACATAGGCATTGACTTACAGTTGATGTTTGACAGTATTTTCTGCTATCAAACTCCACTGTTGCTGCGCTAAAAATGTTTTTAATGTGTTTTTCTTTCAATGTTTGGCTTGTAATCCTCAGGTATTTAGAAAAAAACACAGAACAAAAAGGTTTGCAGGATGCAGGAATGCACAATATGTCAATAATGGTTGTTTTTTTTGCAGTATAGCATACAGATCTGCTTTATAAATAACATGTCCCAAAAGACAAAAGTTTATATTTTATATCTTTTGGTTTCATGACAGCATCTGCAAACAGCGTACTACTGAGAATGCTGTTGTTTTCATTTCTACGTCGACAGAGAAAATCTTTGCATGTAACCAGTCAAATCATTGGATTTTAAATGTTTTTTAAAGGTGGATTTTAAAGCGCTGTTTATTTACCTCTCTACACACATACGCGCACATATAAAACACACACTATATCCCTATGGCTTTCATGTCTGGGCCAGTGCAGCCATTAAGCGAAGGGCTATTCAAACAAACAACAAGGTCTCGTCTATTGAAATGGTCAGAACTGAGGAAGAGGTTCAAGCACTCGGGAGAAAAGGATAAGTGAAAGAGAGAGGAAAGGGGAAAAAGGTCGCAACGAGGGCGGTTTGAAATGGCGGCGTGTGTATATGAGAGAAAGAAGTGATTATTGGGTTTATTATGTTAATGTAGGGTTGATTTAAAGAACAAGCGAGACAGATGTAGGTTGTTTGATGTATAGATGAGTGTTGGTGTAGTGATCTTTCATTAGTGTTGACCGGGGCATCTTAACAAGCAATACACATGGAAATACACACATATACTGTATATTCACACTTGCACGACTGAATAAATGAAAGGCTGACATTCCTGATCAAACAGCCCACCATCTTCATTGTTCACACATACTTGAGCACCACTGACAATTGTGTTCACTGTGACTTTCTTCTGTTCTCTCGCAGAAATACGCAAGCGGAGGAAATCTCTACGCAGGAAGTTTGACTCCTTCTCAAAGGAAAAGAGAGAGCGAGGTAAGTTCATCACACAAACACGGTCATGTGTGGTTAAACATAAAACCGTCTCTGGCCACAGTTTGTCTCCTTTGATAATCTTTGTTACCATGAAGTCCCTGTAGGAGCCGACACCCACAGACTGTGCAGTGTTTGATGATAATATTTACTGTAACAAACACAATGTCCCCCTCTGTCCATTAAAACCGCGACGCCACCGCTGACGTCCTGTGGCTTTTTACCACTAATGGTCTTACATACTTGAAATACTGTGTTTATAAAAGCACAAGTGGCTCCGGGCTGCAGACTGACTCATGGAGCGCTCACTGAGTCGAGCTTGTGTTTCACCGTCTCCTGCGTTGTTGCAACTCAAACTGGTTAATGAATGAACACAAACGCCCTCGACGTGCTCTGAGACAGTCACGCTGTGTCACCCTACGAACGTCAAAACAACTCGGTCAACAGAGTGTTTATGTGCGCACCAATACGCCGATTACAGGAAGTAACCATCTTAATCATATTTTATTCATAACATTTACTTTGTTCAAAGTGATGTAATAAAATAAAGGGTTCTACTCTGTTTTTTCTAGCAAGGTTGGATTAGCTACCAAGTAAAGGAGGCAACTGCCTTGTGCCCCAAGACCTTCAGGGGCCCCGAAGGCCTCCGGGTCCCTGACGTCCTCAGGGTCTGATCAATTTCAAATTGGCTTTGGAACCAAAGATCAGCTGAAATTATAAAAGTTGTAAGGAGTATTCTGCGTTAATATCAAGGTCCTGTCTTGTGTCATGATGTTGTTTTAACACCTTCATTGTTTCAGTTTATATTGTGCTGACATGGTACATTTTACTAAATATGTGTTAAGTCGGGTGACCACAAACTAGGGAGGTGAAGAGGCTGGTTTATCAGGCCCTGTTGTTTTTGTAGATGTGAAGTAAAATCATCAGCTATCCTTAGGTAAAGTTTTGACACTTTAAAACTGTATTTCTGTGTATTTGTTTTGTGAGGCTTTATACTTTCATCCCACACAGAAGTTAAAAGTAATCTTGTACTTTCTCCTCCATGACATTTATCTGACAATTGTAAGGTTTACTTTTAATAAATGTACCGAAGTAATGCAACTCTGCGGCATGTGTTGCTGATGATGACGCTCAAGTCTTTGGGCCGTTGGTTATTAATTCGAGTCGCTCATGTTGTGTGTTCATATACAGAACACAGGACTCTGTATTCCTGGCAGTATTACTACATTTCTGTTAAGCATGATATCTGCACTTGACTGTATGTAAATCTTGGCCAAAGTGGAGGTGTAAAAATGAAAAGAGGCAATCTCTTTCATTTTTTATATTCAGCAGTGAAGCATTAATCTACAAACTTAATGTTTTCTCTGGCTCAAATTTCCTCTAGATGTTGTCATCCACCCGTCAGCCTCAGCCTCTCAGCCAAACTGAACCACAATGTGCCAACCCCTTCGTTCTTCCGAATGGGAACAAAATGATCCGAGAGTGTCGTACTGTGATCGCTGTGCATCGGATACTGGTTTTCATTTCCTGTTTTTGTAAACGCGTGAACAGCCGGGCTAAATTACAACGAAATTAGTGTCGGCTGCTCGTAAAGTTGTCCATGTTGAGCAGCAAAGCAAGGTTCTCCAGTAAAGGGAGCCATGATAGTTGCATTATTGTGAATATGTAAACACAGGCTTCCAGCCCCTTGAACTTCATCTCTCTCTTCTGCTTTCTTTACCTCCCTCCTTCTCCTCTTCTTCCCCTCTCTCGGTGTAAGCCATGTAGCCGATCACCTGCCAACCTCTCATAAAGAGATGTTCTCTATTCTCGGGTGATTATCACAGCAGTGCAAGATACGAGCCAAAACACACAACACACACACACATTCCCAGGCTGTCTGTGCAGGTCTTTAAATCCTGCCTCCAGCCTCTTACACACAGGGACTTAGCTGAAGCTAACCCTGCTAATCAAAACACAGAACATTGGGACCTGGCAGCGCTCCTGCTGGCTCTGCTCCCCTACTACTGAAGGCATGACTGTGTGGCCTTCAGGGGTCGGCAGGTAGCAGATTACATGCAACTGGATGCAGCTTGAGTTTAAATATGGGGATAATGGAGCACGTTTTCAGACAGTCCCTCCTGGAATGCATCCATTGTGTTGCACTCTTTGTACATACACAGAGTGACAGGAGGAGTTGTGTGAAGAATGGGGCTTAAGGGAGAAATTCAAACCCTACTTTGTTTCTCACCTCCGCGCAGCGTGAATGTCTTTCAGAAAGTCACAGCCCCACAAAGCCAAGGTCAGGAGGGCGGTTTCAGATGCTGTTCAACCATCGGTCTAGCACTTCAGTTGGAGCATACTGACGCCATAACACTTTAACATTTTCACTCTTCTATTGTTTGATTTATTGTTTTTAATTTATGATTTCAGACGCACCCAACCACCACCACTTTCTTTTTAGTTTGGCGGTGTGGTTCTGCCCGTGTGAACTAAATGCTATTACAGGGGTTGGCCGAGGAAGTGGAAGGGAGGTAAATGGTTAAAATCAGGCAGTTGTGTAGCAGTTTGGACGCAGGGCTCCAGTGTTGGTGTCTGCAGGTAGAATGAGTGCCAAATATTTATTTGGGCTGCCTAGTGTTAAGACTTGAGGGCATGCTTAACAAACTAGGTCATACCGCGTGTCGTCCGACCATGTCTAAAGGAATTCGTGTTTGTACATGCTGTTTCTGTGTGTGTCATTGTAGTATCGACGTGATGAATCCTGCTCGGGCATGCTGCCTACTTTCTCACCTCCGCGCAACTGGTTTGTTGTGCACAATTGTTGCGCAAACCTGGAATTTCTAACCTGGAATTTTTGTGTATTTCTTTGTGCTGCCTTGGCCTCCATCCCGCTTTTTCAAAAATTATTTTTAGGAAAAAGGTCAAGTTGCTAAGCTTCCTATAGTATGTTTCTGTGTTGTTTTCACTGGGGTTTACACAGAGGACATCTGGTGTTTAAATAAACAAAGGTTTTTAAATCCACTAAGTTCCATGCCCCTGAGGGCCAATATTATCATCCAGCTGCTGGTGTGGTGAAGGAGACATGGCAGCATCTAAATATATCTTCTTCAGTCGTCCATAACAGAGGACCCAGAAATACTAAAGAAGAAAAGCAGCGAAATTCCTGAACAATAAGGTTTTAATAGTCAGACACATACAGCTGTCTTCCTGTCTGAGGTTTAGTGTTTGTTTTACTCAGGACATGTCCACAGGGGTCTCACCAGTGAAACTGTAGTAATACAGAAGCCATGAGTTTTTTGGCTTTGGCTTCTGGAAAGCAAGAAATTCAGTCAGACAGGTGTTTCATACGACTAAATATAAATCTTGAACTGAGATTTGGTGCTGAAACTGCCAAATCCTGCGTTAATATTTATTATTTAAGGGAAAAAGCTTCCCCCCCCCCCAAACTATTTAATAGGGGGGTGTGTGTGTGTTTGTTTAAATCAAGACACATGGACAACTATCGTGCATTAGTTGACGATGCTGTGAATGAGAGCATGTAAGCATTAGGTGCAACCCGATTTTAAGCTGCTCGGTGTTTCCTGTTTTGTGCATGTGAGAGACGCATGCAGAGAGTGAGCTCTAACGCCTCACTAGCCTTCTGTAACATAAGTTTATTCCTGTGTATTTCAGGCGCTGTAGAGTGGAACGGTCACTTTACACTTGGGGTTGGCAGGAAGTATCAGTTGTTGGACTTCAACTTGGACAATCAAGGTTCTAGAGCACAAACGGGCAAACATCCTGATGATGAAATGTCATTTAGCGAGAGGTCCTTCTTCAGAGGTGTTCTGTGGCTGACCTCCCCAAGGCAACGGGCAAAATAATTTTCCTACAGAGACACAAATAAAGTCGTCTAAAGTGCAAAAACATGCCAGTGCTGTGAGATAATTACAACCAGATTCCAAACTTGTTGAAAGTATTTTCTAGTCGGATCATTTTTCGTGTTTTTTTTTTTTTTTTTTTTTCCTGATTTTATCTTCTTGAAACAGGTTTCTTTGTTTTGGCAACAGGCTGAAAGATCTTATTGCACTGGTAGATTTTTTTTCATTTGATTTGAGAAAATTGCTTTTAGTGATCAGTAAATGGACAAAGCTTACTTGATGAAATGGAGATTTGTGCAGTGAGTTTTCCTTAGATTTCTAAATATCATAATATGTTCTTCCTTCTTCTTAGTGCCCTTAATTCAGCTCTCTAACTGGATTTTTAAATGGTAGTGTGTCAGGTCAGAGTGTGTTCTCAACCGTTGTGGTCATGTGACGTAACAGAGCGATGGATTTTAGCCGAGATGCTGATCATGAAACTCCTGCGATGACTGCATGTTGTGTTTCCCTGCAGCCTGTGTCGCTGGTGTTGCACTAAGCCTGTATCAGTCTGAGTGTTACGTCTGCTTTGTGGCTGTGGCTGCTGTAACGGGATTACCTGTTTGTCCCGCTGTTACCTGCTCTCTCCATCCATTCTGTCTATTCTTATACAGCTCGTCTATTTGAACTCTAATCTCTGTGTGATCGCTGCGTTCACAAGGTAACACATTCATTTCAGCATCACGCATAAACAGGCATTAATCTTATCAGCTTCAGTCATTATCTGCTCACTGCTTTACACCCAGCTTTCCTTCATGCTCCCAGTCTGTGTCCATCCTTACAGTATACCCACTCCTTTCATCCTGATACTGTAAATGTCCACACAAAGATTTAGTTCAAGTGAGGAAAGAAGGTGGGAAAGAATATTTAAGCAACATTTCATTACGCCAATACTGACATCTTTCCCATCTGTTTCTTCCATATTTGAAATGTTGCAGCCTCACGATTCTGCAAAAAAAAGTGGATACTAAAAGGGTCTAAACAAACAGCATCATGCACAACATTTTTATAACGCCAAATAAGTGGATTTTTCCCCCCAGTATGAATCATTCTTGAAGGGATTTGGAGCCTCTCCACCATATCAGGCAAACGTTTGCAATCATGACTCTCTGGACTGTCATATTGAGCTAGATTGATACTGTGCACATATCTTCTGATATGCAGATTTCTGCAGAGTTTACTCACTGTTGTGAAGGACATCAAACTGTAACACACTTTCTAAATCATCCTTATCACATCGAACACAGAAAAACATCTCTTGATATTTTACCTTTTTTATGCATAACTGATTAAATGGTAGACTTCTTTCCACTATACATGGACTGGAGTTGGACTTCAGGATTAGGGCTTCTTTCTAAAGCCAACATTTTTGCGTTATTTGATTCAAATCTATTATAGATGTCGCAGAAAGATTTCTACATCCCCAGTGTCAGGAAATAGGTTTTCGCAGCAGGGGCGCAGCTTTCACTTTTTCTGGACCAGAAGCTCTAACTTGTTTTCTCTTTTTATTTTTATCATGCTCTTCCTCAGGTTGAAGTAAAACATCATGATTATTATCATGACTATGGAGAACATTTGGATTCAGCTGATGTTCTCACCTGAACTCTAATTACTCTGTGTGAGAGCTGATGTAGCTCAGAAAGCAAAACAACTTCGCTGGTTTAGTAACAGAGAGGTTGTGGCTTCAAATCCTGCTAAAGCTGCATATGTTGAATTTCTTTTGGCCACTTTGGAACATACTGAAAACAAAACATTTACATTTTCTCCTGTTTCCATCCTCTCCTCCCTCAGAATCGACCCCCATGGCGTTCGGCATCCCCCTCTCCCAGGTCATCGCCAACGACCGGGCCTACAAGCGGCGGCAGGACGCCCTAAAGGAGAGCAGGCGAGACTGTCTGGACCTGGAGGCCAGCGTCCTGCGCTTCCGGGCCGAGAAGCGGCAGTTCTTCAACGGGAACAAGCCGCTGGTCAGCTCCTCGTCGATCACAGGAGGTCCCGGCTCGCCGTCTGCAAACTCGGTGGCACCGGCGCCCATTTTTGAGACCCAGAACAAACCGCTGTCGCCTACGTTTCTGGACAACACCGGCCGAGGACAGAGGAGGGTGAGACAGCTGTCCGACTGAATACGCATATAATGTACAGACTGTTAAATAAAACCTGGTGTCGACTAACAAAGACAAACAACTTTCTTTTTATCTTTTTTATTTATACATATGATTTAACTTTGTTAACCCATAAGGAGGTGCTGTGAATATTAGGACAAAAGTCATTTTTTAAATTATTTCCCATTTAAGGAAATTAACTGTTTATGTTGGTACAAAATTAGGACAATATAATTCATATTCAAACCAAGGTAAGATAGGAAAATTGCTAGTGGCTGTGGTTACTTAAAAATTTAATTGTCAGCTAGTTAAATGTATGTATTTATTAGCCCTTTCATAGTGTTATATTACTGATATATTAAAATGTACACCTCTATATACTTTGTAGTAATTAAACTACCATATTAATAAGCCTATCTTGTGTTTTACATATAAAAACCTTTGTTTGGGAAACCAGTAGTTGTCAGATAAAGTGGAGGTAAAAGTAATATATGTGTTGTGGATATCTAATGGACAAAAAACCCTGTAAATTTACTTATTTTTATGAGGATTTCAAGAATAATATAATGTTTATTCCAGTTTTAGATGACAACACGCAGGCACACACTTTATAAGACAGAAATCCCGCACGTATTCACGCAGATGTCGGTGTCTTCAACACCATTTGACAGTAAATGTTGACACTGTGACCTCTTTTCTTTTCCACGTTTAATCAAGCGGTGGCTATTTGTTTTCGTGTGCTTCCGGTCAGGTTTTTCTTACTGGCAGGTTTAGTGTTATAGTGTGCGTGTGTTTTCATGTGTGTGAACCCTCTCTGCTCGAGGCCGTCACACCCTGTAATCCTCTCCACACTGATCTGGAAACGGTTGTTATGTTAAGCCCGTAATGAGTATCATCACAGCCACAGAGGCCGGTAATCGAACCTGAACCAGCTATCATGAGAATCAGTCGCTGAGGCAAACACTGCACACAAGACAGACAGGGATAAAGTCAATAATGCATTGACAGGCTGCAAACAATGATTATATTCATTATTGGTTAATCGTTTCATTATTTAGTCCATAAAATCTTTAAAACATTGAAAAATGACCATCATGGTTTTTGTTTTTTTGGGGGCTTTTCTTTGTCTGTTTAGGGTTTTTAAGTTCAGAGCCCAATATTCTGTTTACATCTGATATAAAACAGAAAAGAAGCAGCAAATCTTCACATTTGAGAAGCTGAAACCAGCACTGGTTGCTTTATGAATAACTGAATATTAATTACTGTTAATACTGTTTATTTTGTTTAAAATTGAGAAGGACAACTGAGTTAAAGCCTGTAAAAATAATTAAAAGTGAGTGTAATACTTCTCCTGTAACCTCTAATCAAATAATCCAACGTTAAAAACATTTTTTTTTTAAGCATGTTGTAAACTTCTGTTTATCTTTAGCTTGTTTGGAGCTCATTAAAATGTAGGCTACAGATTTTAAACTAGTACACCTGTAATATACACTCAGTGGCCACTTTATTAGGTACACCTGTACAGTCTAATGCAAATCCAATACAACTGTTCTGCCATAAAACCTGCATTTTTTTTGACTTTGTCATAGAGGTGTTAATTAAATTATATGTTTTAACATTGAGGTCAAAGTTAGTTGTGGTATTGAACTAAACTGCGTTATATTCAGAGATGTTTCTAATATATTTTGCCCCACTCATGTATGTAAATGCGATTCCAGGCAAATTGGTTGGTAGAAAGAGGGGGAGAAAGACACAAGTTTTCCCATCCGTCTCCAGCTAAATGAGACTCTGACTCACTCTCCTTACGGCTGTCTGGACTGTAGCAGCCCACTGTTTACATACCTGACACACACGCTCGGCTGGAGATCCTCAGCTTGACAGATGAGGCCGCAGTAAAGCGTGGTGGCGTCGTGTCCCGTACAGTGACAGATGGCGTGCACAGTAGGCGTAAAGGTTGAAATTAATGGCTAGAACAAGATGAATAGTGGAGGAGGAGGAGGACATTTTAAATTATTATATTTTTCTCTTCACACTCACATTAGAGCAACGAAGCAGGCCAGACTTCCCTTACCTGGACTAGAAAAGGAGACTGATGGATGGTTACCGCCGCGTCCACACTACATACTAATCTTAATTGTTGAGTGTGACGTTGGCAGACATCACTACTCACACATACATGTAGAAATTAAAGTAAGAAACTAAACATTAAAGCTTTGTTGAAACATTTGATTTCTCTTTATAACGTTTAATCAGGAGTCGCCACTTGTGCTCTAACGAGGGCTGCAGTTCTTCTCGTTATTGATTGGTCTATAAAATGTCTCGGACCAACAGTCCAAAAAAACCCCCCAAAACATACTGTTTTAGCGTCACGTATGTCAAAGAAAAACAGAAGATCCTTCCAATTTTTGAAGCTGGAGCAGGGGAATATTTGGTATTTCTGCTTGAAAAATGATTTAAAGCTGCCCTGTGGAGTATATATACATACTGTAGACTATTATTATGTAGTATGGGATTGGGACACAGCAGCTATGTTGGATGTTTTTGGCGGTTAGAAAAAGTGTTTTTAATCATATATGGGCCATCTAAGAGCAGGTGGCTGCGATATTAAAGTTCATTTAAGTTAACTTGAACTGAAATACTCAGATTCTCAGGTTTTAGAGGCTTAAAAAGAGACAAAACATACACCATTTTACACTTACAGATTTCAGATTGAATAAATATCCTCTACTTTCTGAACTCGTGTGCCATTTGGTTGCTGGACTGAAGTCTGTTGGAAATTCCTCCGACACTTGACGATCCTCCAGAAACTATTTGCAGCTCACAGACGAGTGATTTATATATTTCTGTGGTATTTGTTTCCAGCCGCTCACATATTTATTGGACGGCGACGCCAGGAAGCTGGGCTCTTCTCCTGACATCCATCCATCTTCCATCTGTTCTTTCCATTTTCTCCTGTCAGTGCTGCTCCTGCTACTTTTTCCCTCCTTCCTTTTAGCCTGTCACCTCCTCTGTCTTTGTCTGTCCCTATCATGTACAGGTGACTTTTAGTATCTCTTACTCTTTTCTCATCCCCCTCTGTGACCTGTTTATGGATATTTATTGTCTTGGTGTGGAGGTAAGAATTCAGTAAATCTGAAAAATTGATCCAAAGATGGTACTTTTTGCCATCTAAAAGAATCTCGAAACAACTGTATATCCTGCCGCTTACGTTAAGGATCATTATTTATTCACCTGAATGTTTTGTCACATCAGATCCTTTCTCTCTCCCTCCCTGCAGGGTGGTCTGTCAGTGGACTCCATCTCCGACCTTGTAGATAGTCAGTCTCGCCTGCTGGAGGCGCTGCAGCTCTCTCACCCGGCTGAGCTGGAGCTGAAGAAGTCGCCGGGCGGCGGCGGCGGTGGCTCGTCAGACGGGAGGACCCAGACCAAGCTCAGCCTCAACCCCATCTACAGACAGGTACCCCGGGTGCTGGAGAGGTGCTGCAGTCACATCGAGACCCACGGTGAGACATGGGTTATCTCACTTGTGCCATTTGGAGTCCCCAAATCAAACAAACTCTTTTAACTTGAGGCTGCAAATGTAGAAGTCTGGGTTTAAGTAGATTAACATTTTCAGACTGAAGTATTAATGTCCATGTAAATGTAGATAAATTAAACTTCCACTTCATGCTCTTGAGACTATTTGGTGCTCCGTTTTGTGTCCCCAGGCCTGCAGACTGTGGGGATTTTCCGAGTTGGGAGCTCTAAGAAGAGAGTGAGACAGGTGAGGACATTTTCTGTTCATCCTTTTTTTTTTTTTTTTTTAAATTATAACCACAAAAAAATATAACTAAATAAAATGTTGTTTGTCTCAGGACCAGTGGTGGAGGAAGTATTCAGATCCTTTACTTAAGTATAAGTAGTAATACCGCGCTGTGAAAATACTCCACCACAAGTAAAAGTTCTGCATTTAAAACCTTACCTAAGTAAAAGTATTATCAGCAACATTTAAAAGTACTGATGTTGCAGTAAAATTGATTGAATTTTACTATTATATATGATGTTTCTGGATTAATATTACTGCTGCATGAATGTGTATGTTGCATTTTACTGCTGTAGATGTTTAAGGTTGAGCTGATTTTAACTCCTTTTATAAACTTTGGGTAGTTTAATCCACAGCAGTGCATCATGGTCTATGAGATCATCATGTGTTTGTAGCGTCGCTGTCCTGTGAGAACCACGTGTCTTTAAAAAAAAAAGTCCACTTTTCATGAGCTCAGAAAAACAGCCCTGTTTTCAGCTTTGTGACGATGCATTTTCCAGCTGATCCAAAGGGGAGTTTTAAGAAAACACAGAAGGAACACTTCATCCTTCGGTTTATCAGAAAAATTCAAAATCACCAAATTTGGAGGTGCATGGTTTTCACTGGACAGGAATTGTATGAAAAAGTGTAATCTGAAAAATAACTAAAGCTGTCGGACAAATGCAGTGGAGTAAAAGGTACAAGTACCGCAGATTTGTAGTTGAATACTTACATTCCACCACTGCTCAGGTACCAGGGTATAAAACTGACAAAACATTGGACCAAAAATAAACACAGCTAAATATTTATATGGTCCTGAACAATTTTATTTGAAGCTTTCATTTCTGAGTGAGTTGAATTCTTTGCCTTGAACTTCCACACACGGTGCTACTCGTACTTCAGTGGATTATTAATACCAATAATAAGATTGTGGGAGCTCAGACTGTCCCGTGTTTCCTGTCCGTCTCCGCTGTACGCTGGAATTCAAAAATAATCTTCAAGTGAAAAGCTGATGATGTGTGACATCCTGTTTTGGAGAAATCGTGTCCATCGGGTGGAAAGTGACCCCCTGTTTGTGACCCCTCGGTGTGTTTGTGTGCTCCTCAGCTGCGGGACGACTTCGACGTCGGGGTGGACGTCCAGCTGGACGAGGAGCACAGCGTCCACGACGTGGCGGCGCTGCTCAAAGAGTTTCTCAGAGACATGCCTGATCCTCTGCTGCCCCGAGAGCTCTACCCCGCCTTCCTGCACGCCAACCGTAAGCACACACACACACACACACACTGACTAAACAGCAGCATCACCTGAACTATCAAACTAAAGATCTCCTCCTTTCTGTGCCTCCTGTAGTGCTGAGGGGAGCAGACCAGCTTCAGTACCTGCAGCACCTCCTCTACCTGCTCCCTCCCTGTAACTGTGACACCCTGCTGCGCCTCCTCAGCCTGCTGCACACCGTGCAGAGCTTCGCCCAGGACAGCATAGGAACAAATGACGAGGAGGTAGGCCACTGAAAAACTAAACAATATGGGTTTGGTTTGCTACAGGCACTACAATCTAAAAACAATCTAACAAAGCAATGTAAAGTTTACACAATTTGTCATTAATGGTCTAAAACATGGAAAACTCTTGCTACAGTATATAACTTTAATACTAAACGAGCTGCTAGTCATTCACAGTCGTTCCTGCAGTATGTTTTTGGCTTGTAATCTCAATAAACAAAGAAAGTTTGCAAAGAGGACAGTATGTCTACTCTGACTGTTTAATTTGTCTGTTTTTAGCATCTTAAAGTGGAAAAACTGTCACAAGAAAAATAGGAAAGATTAGAAAGATAACAAAATAAATACATTTTTAAATGACAGAAATGTGCAGCTCCTCCTGTTAAACATCTGGCTAAACGAGTTATGTTGTGATCGCTGGTTGGGAGCCAGTGACTTAAAAAATGAAGTGGGTCAATTAAACTCAGTTTCACATGATCTACTTCTGTTCTGCACTTTACTTTGAAAAGGTCGAGTCACACATTTTCATTCTTTATCTCATCTCCTCCTCTCTCCTCTTCTCTCTCCTCCTCTCTCCATCCAGATCCCCGGGAACAAGATGACGGCTGCGAACCTGGCGGTGATCTTTGGGCCGAACCTGCTGCAGCGGGAAGGAGGAGACGCGAGTCCTCACATCTACGCCATGGGGATCGAGGACAGCACGGCGATCATCAGTGTGACCCTGGTCCTGATACAGAACTACAGGAGGCTCTTCACGGTACGACAGAGACCCCCAAGATAGTATTAAAGGGCTAGTTCACGCAATCATTGCGGATAGTTTTGGAGATATTTGCCTTGTAACGTAACGTCTGCCACCACTTTAATACAATGAGGGCGATTGATGAATTTAGTTTGTGGTTTGAAAAAAACTAAATTTCTTTGACGTATACATTTATTAAAATATTAACAGTCAATCAACCATCCAGACAAATAGGACAACACATATTACAACACAACAAGCAAACAAAACATGAAAGTGGAGAAAGTCAAGCAGAAAGCACCTTTTTTTGGATTTAGTTACATGTTTTTAGCTTTATTTTATACAGAAAAAGGATTTTGTTTGCGCACAAACAATTTTCTTAGGATGTGTCCTCCAGTCAAAACCTTTTTAAAGTCCACTTCACCAGATTTGGGGTCGCTTCACTGACCACAAATATTAAGCAAAATACAGAAGACATGACCCTCAGTGGTAAAATCATGGACCTCTGCATTCGTATGCGTGACCCTCCAGGTTTCTGCAGAGCTGCAGCAGGAGGTCCTGATGAGTCTGATCCAGACAGACCCGGACATCATCGACTATCTGCTGCGTAGGAAACTCAGGTAACCACGACAACCAGTCCAGTCCTGCCTAGTTTCACTGTGGCTGCTTTGGGGTTTAAACAAACTACTGATTGGTGTGTGTTTTCATCCCTTCGTAGCGGCAGTCATCTGACAGTGGAGAGCAGCAGTGAGTCGGGGGGTCGTCGGGATACTCTGGACTCTGTGGGAGCCTCCAGCGGGAGCTTGTCCCCACTGGAGCCCCCCACGCCGCTTTTCCCACCCGACGGCAGCGGCGGCGAGGGCAGCCTGACCAGCGAGGTCTTCCTCAACGTGCTCAAGCTGAACCAGACCAGGAAGCGACAGGAAACGAGATACGGTACTCGTCCGGTGGCGTTACGTCACAAGGAGGGCATGTCCTTTTATAATTTAAAGTTACACATGATGTCATTTTTAAAGGCTCATATCAATCTTTATTTTTTACTTTGTGCCTAAAGAAAAATGAAAATAAATAAAAATAAAAAGTTAATAAATATAACAATCAACTTCAACGAGCTCTTAGAAAACAGCTTTTAGACCATATGGAAACTCTGGGATGCAACGATAATTCAAAAATTAGAAATGATCAAAAGAAGATAAAATAAAACTGTTGAATTCATTAAAAAATATCAAAATGAACAGTGTTTTCCACATGTTGGGACATATGGCCTTAGTGTTTGTAAAAGCCTGATCCCAGGTGCTAATTGTAACATTTTAACCACTTAATTGTGAGATGGTGAGTGTGAGAACTCACTAGTTTTGGAGGGAAACTAGAGTTTTCAGAGTTTTTGGTTCAAGTGAGAAATTTTCATGAAGCTAAAGGCAAAGATGGAGGACGAGGAGCAACATCCTTTATGTGACATTAAACTATGAAATGTCCTAATTTTGGAAAACGCTGACTCCAAACAGGGCTGTAGCTGAGGTCACGTACTGTTTCTCTTGTGGAAATGAGGGGATCTTAAAATGAAAAACTTGCACATGTTTTAAGCTGATTCCAGTATTTTTAGATACAGTATTTTCCCACCAGGATTCAGTATTTCTTCTACCATAAATTAAATTCAGGCACCCTGGAGAGGACTTTGAAACAGCATTTATACCTTTTTTATGTTGGGAAATAAAAAGGCTTTTCTCTCACAGCTCAGAATATTTTCCTTGGAAGTTTCCATAAAGAACGGTGTTATTTGGTACCAATTACAGGGACATTTGAGACATTTCGTAGAATTTGGTTAGTTGTCTTGAGGTAGTACTGTCACTGATTTCTAAGAGGAATTTCCTTGAAAGATCGGCTCCATTTAGAAAATATAATTGATCAGCTATTTATGAAAAATCCAAACAATTAAAACATTTTAGGTTATTTTCTTTCCACTCACGATTTCATTATATCTGAAGTCCTGACTCCAACAATGGGACATTAGTGACAGAGGCTACAAATCATCTTGTCCAAGGTTTTCGTTGTTTACTGTAGAACTCCAGATATAGTGATGTGTGGTTTCACTAAAGCATCTTTCAAATAAAATGCTGCCTCTCTTGGCCCACACACAAACTGATTTGTCTAAATGTTTTAGAACATGAGTGTGCTGGGATGATTAATGTGGCCACAGCGCCACCTAGTTGTGACAGATGGGAAGTACGGTTTTTAACAATTAAATTTTCCTACATAAATGGCTTTGTTAAAAATTTATTTTAACCTTCATTTAACCAACCATAATCCCTTACAGATAAAAATCCCTATTTAAAAAGATTTTTCCAGTTTTTAGAAAAGTCTTATGAGAATTTTTGGAACATTTAATCTTGAAATCAAATTTTTAAATAGGTTTTCTTTCTTTATTTTAACAAAAAAACAGTTTCCTCAAAGGAAAGGGATTAAAAGGTTTGAACCTCTTCCCGTTTTCAATCCTCCAGGTGAGGTCCCAGCAGGTAAATCCATCCGCCACATGCGTCAGTTCCACTCCCACCACAACCTGCTCAGCCTGGCCCAGCCCTCCAGACTCCACGGTCAGGACCCTGACACCCAGGACCGCAGGGGCCCGCTGGGCTCCGCGCTGAGCTTCACCCTGGGCAGCGGCGTCAGCGGCAGCTGCTCCAGCCTGAGCGGGTCGACAGAGAGCAGCATCTGGGTGAGACAGACGCCGCCGGAGGAGAGCAAGCCGTCACCGGCCGCTAATTTCTGGGACTTCTTCACCGGGAAAAGCTCGAGCTCAGAGACGATGGTATGATGAAGGGCAAGAAGAGGAGGAACATGAAGGGAAAGAGGGTGTGTGCGTGTTTGCTGTCAGAGGTCAGAAATCCCCAGGAAACTGGTCAAAGTTACATTTACAGACGATTTAAAAGGACGTTAAGATAAAAAAATCAAAAGTTAAGTGTATTTCTAGGATTAAAAACACGGAATGCTACATTTCCTACTTGAACTTTCGACTTTATGCAGGTTTTCCCAGTTGGAAGTTGGAATTTCCCACTTTTTCTGGCACCTCTGGAAGGCATCACGTGTATGAACGTGTAAGTTGGGACACAAAGCATGAAGACAACCAACAAATGGAGAAGAGACTGTCAGATACATTTTTTTTTTTTTTTTTTTTAAAGAGACATTTTGGATTCGTGTTGAAGATGCAAACTTTTTAAGCACAACTTGCATCAGTAAATGAAGGAAAAGAGACTAAATTAACCTGAGATTATGTGGAAGTGGACGCAGTAATACTTGTGATGTACATAAGGTATTCATGATTTTACACACACACAGAGCCCTCGTCTTTACTACCTAGAACTGCATAACTAACTCGAGCTGCATGGAATCTACCAACACTTTATCTATACTGATTCCATACCAGACTTCCTTTTGATTTTTGGCGTTTTTCTGTAACCTGCAATAAGCTACATTCATTCATACATACTATCCAACGTTCAGCTACAATGATTGTTAGAATTTAAAACGCCTGCAGACATCCAAGTGATGCAAAGATCAGAGCCAGAAATTAAACTCACTAAGGATTGATTTGGTGATTTGCAGTTCAGAAGACGTCTAGATATCTGGCTTCAATCTGGGCTGAATTTGGTTGAAGAATATGAGTTTTCTTTTTTGTTTTTCTTTATATATGTGTAGGCTAGGTTAGATGTAACCATTAGTTAGGACCTGCTTCACAATGAAATGTAGTCATTGTGATGCCGTTTAAACCAGAACTGTAGTACTCAAGTCAGTTCTTTATGCAGGTAATGTTTATTTTATTTTTTATCTTCATTTTAGATGCATAGTTACAATCACCAGTGTGTGGAAAATATATTTTACTCAACATTTGTTACAAGAATATTTTGTTTTGTGACATTTAATCACAATTTTGGCAAATAATGCAAAATTAAGGCACTTTTCAATCCTTTTTTTTTTTTTTTAAATGCAAAGAACCACCTTAGGTTGTATTAAAGTTGACCCTCACTATGAACAACAGTAGCACATTAGGCCTACACAGTTTGTTTTTTTTGTTCTCAAGCATAAAGTGTTAGTCTAACCGCCAGAACTACTACAGAGAGCTGCCACTATAATATACTATGTGCTAAACAGAGTAAATGTAAGGTGATTTTAAAAACAGTGCAAGAATCATGATACAAAATATAATTAAAGATTAATATATAAACAAATACCATGCAGATTGTGCTTCTCAACTTAAGTGATCTTGACTGCAGCCTTGTCTGAAACTATAGTTATATATAACTTTTTTTTTTTTTTAAATGAGCCTGCTTTTAATCTAGACGTCTTTTGACCTGCAAATCACCAAATGAACGCTCACTGTGAAGTTCATGTGTGCTATTTTAGTATTGACTAATTAGCATTTTTGGCACCTCCAGTAGGAAACAATAGCTAGCTGTGCTCCAGTTCAGGGGGGGCTGGATCCTCTGAAGGATGCGGACCATGAAGGCTTTCTTTAGACCATCGGAGGGTCGGGCTGGACCTGCTTCTCCTCCCAAAATCAGTCGAGACCATGACGGTGTGTTCAGGTGCTCTTTGTCAACTCTGACAAGAGTATGAGAAACGATGCCTGAGTTTTACAGTGTGCGATGAGATAATGTAGTCACATAACCTATTGATCTGTATCCCCCTGTCATTAACCACATGATGTCCAGACTGCTAACAAAACTTTTCCCTTCTGCAGTGGTCGTGTGAAACTTCCAGACTTTACAGATTGAACGCTTTGTTCTCCAAATTCAGGCCAAAGAAAGCCTCTGCAGTTCCGACTGTAACAAGAGCTCTCACTCCAATACACCAGGAATACGTAATCAATCATATCAACACGCAGCCAGCTGAACTGTGTAATGTGTAAACACTCAGTCCTGCACACTGTTTCCTACTTTTCCTCTAGCTGCGATTTCCACGTCAAAAGATTAAAACTGGGCCAAATTTGGTTGATAAATTAGGTTTTCTAATCCGTTTTATTTCTTAGAGGTCGGATGCTGCGTTTATATCTTATGGGAGTCACCGTAAATACCAGTTTCCGTTTTGTAAATAGCTTCCATGTCAGCATCCAAGTCGTAATTACAATTTTCTGAAAGCTCCCATGTATCCGACTTAATACAAACATGGATGCCTCACTGCGGCCAAAGTTCTTTTTGTTCAAGGTAATAAACCCAAATTTAATACCTATAGTTCTATACTGTGGGTGCACAGTATTTTTAACCCTCACATGATGAACTCTGCAATCATACAACCAACCGTCTGACGTGAGCGCCACCTAGTCGTTAACATGGAAATCTGTTTCCATTTATTCCACGAATCCCATATTGCATGAACGCAACATTAAACTGTTCAGTATTTCACAAGAATAAAAGTAACGATTAGACAAAAGTCAAGGAAAAAAAAGGGAGATAAAGCATTTAAGGGCCCAAATAATGGAAATTTGTCTACAATTACAAACTTAAAAACTGTGTGATATGATATACTGAAAGCGCCAGAATGGCTACTAAATTGGACCTTATGGCTACTGTTACAAAGGTCAAGAATAAACTCCAAGTCTCAAAGTGTTTTCCTTATTTCCTATCAAGCTAACCATGTTGCAACCACTGGTCGAGGTTACATAGAACTGTTGTTTCAACGTCTATATTATAACGTGAAGCAGTACTTGAAATGCTGTTTAAACTTTGGCTGTATGTAACCCAAAAAAACCACTATTCAACCAGATTTTTCCCCACGACCTGTTTGCAAAAAATGTGGAGGAATAAATGTCTGTTTTAAAAGGTGCTGCAGCATGTGTTACTTGTCAAATTGCCAACTTCAGGCTCTGGTACATAAAGTATGTAATGTGCAGAATTGCGTTGTCTTCAGCAGTTACCGTCCTTTAACCACAGGAGGGCGACATTCACCACATCAGCTCAGATTGCTTATCCCACCATCTACAGGCTCCTATAATGTTATAGATAAATGTATTGGGTTTGGGGGGTGGGGGGGATAGTGCCAAACAACTAGAAACTGTCCAGATGTTTTGTTTCTGGCCTCTTTTGTAGTAGAGATCCATGTTTGCATTGTTGTACAGAGATTTTCGTTGTATTTCTTCACCACAAACACACAAGTTGTACAGAGTCAGCCCTCCACCTCTCAGCAGGTGGATGTATCGTCTTCTCCTTTTGGATTCCTTGTACAGACCACCAGATATATGTCTTTTTTTTTTTTTCTCTCTATATCATTGTGAAATCCATCGAGACGTGTTAAGACCTAAACCAGAGAATGTACCGCCTGCCTGCAGAGAATTAAATGTCAAACAGCCTCTGTGTCGTTGATTATTGTTGGACATGCGCTGTTCCTGTTAAAAATATTGGTCATACTGTTGGCTGCACAACAAGCATCTGAAAAGCTGTAAGATGAGTCAGAAGATGAAGAAACCTTCCAGGGGAAGATGTTCTCACTCCGAATACGCAGCCAGCTTTCAACTTGAGTTGCTCCCATTTACAAGATGGTTATTTGTTTTTGTTTTTTTAGGTTTTGCTGCGTGCAGCCATTTGTCTTACCTGATTGATTCAGAGACCAGACAATGAAAATCAACTGCAGCATCTCCCTGTTGGACATAAAGTGAAAGGTACAACATCATACTTGTGGCTGGATCCGCTCCACAGTCTGAGATATTAAATATATTTTACATCACTTACCTTTCAGCAAGAAAACTTTAAGAATTTCAGGATTGGAAACTGCATCAGTCCAGAATCCTTCATCGGTAAGTTAATAATGTGTCTGTATTCACTCAAAGATGTTTCCCAACATGCTTTACTGTTTACACTAACTGTGCACTATTTTGGCAGAAATTATGAAAGACATGAGTCGACAGACGACAAAAAACAAAACGGCAGGTAAAAAAATGTTTTTCCAAAAACCTTCTGTTTTCCGGGCTGTCACTGAACCAGCAACACTTCCTTCATTTCTTCTGCACGTTGCATCGTGGTGGTTAAAAGCATACGTTTAGTTTCAGACGTGGGGGAAACACAGTGAAGGCTGGCCTTCTTCAACCAAAAACACACAACCAACATGTGAACAATAGTCTCTACATTTATATCAACCTAGCAAGTAACGCATGCTGAAGAATTCTAAACAAAAATAATGACAAAAGAATAAGAAATGCTATAAATACTGACCCCATTTTACTAAAGAGCGCTGTCCTTTACTGCTTCATCTTGTTTTATTCAAGCATCCTTTTGGCAGAATATCGTAACACCTGCCGTGATGTTTTCAGCCATGATTAGTGTCTCCAGGTCTTCGTCGTCTTATAGAACTGTGATTTTATTCTCATAATATCATGTTTTTTTGTATTTATTTTATGACTTTATTCTCGAAATCTCGTATTTTGAGGCCCTAATCCTCCATTCTACAAACGCCACACCTAAACATGGATTTTAAAGTATGTCTGACTGATTTTATTAGTGCATGCACTAGAAATATTGCACAAAGTGCAGTGTGGATTAAAATACAGCATGCCATAGGAACACTGATTGGCTCATAAAATGAAAACATCAGGCATCATAAGAAAAAATCCCGCAGCTGTGATGATTTAATCAGAAAATGCCTGTTTAAAATATTTACTTTAAGTCATGTTATTCACTCAAATAAAATCAACTTTTAAAATGACGTCTTCAAAGATAATTTGAAGCCTCGGCAAAATATTTAGCACAAACTGAACCACATAAAAACACAGGAGACAGTTTTAGATTATTCCATCTTCAAAACCAGTTTGTGTTTTTATTTCAAACAGTTTGGACACCAGCCGTTGTTCCCAAACGTCACTGCATCTACATGTACAATGAGCTTCAGACAGCAGCGTGTGCAGCGGCAGCAGCCCCCACAAACACCCACAAAGCAACTCGGAGGACAAGGACTCAATTCTTCGTCCTGCAGATCTGTTCGAAGCCTCGGACTCTGAAATGTCTGCCACAAAAACCAAGTGAAGACACTACTGTGTCTGAGGCTGGTGCCAAAATAAGAGCAGATTCAACCACGGTGATTTTTTTATTTATCCTCAGTCTGCTGTCCTTCAGCCTGAGTGCGTGTCTTATGAGTATTTTATGTAAATTGATGCAAAAACTCTCTTAGCTTTAAATCCAATGTCACAAATTGGCAAAATAACAACAAATGAGGGAGCTTGAATACGTCCTGAAGGCCGCTCTGATGATAGCTTTTTTTAGTTTTTAGTAAATAATAAGCTGTTTGTGTCCGTGAGGCTGCTGTCACTCAGCACACCAGCTGCAACCAACAATATCGGAGTGTTAATGACACATTAAGTCACTTTTCAGCCGTCACAAAGCGGGTTCAAAACGTTTACATTCTTGGTGAGTCTGAAAAGGGGGGGGTGATGTGGACGACCGGAGCCCTGAAGGGACGTTTCAGAGGCCAGAACTTAAACAGTTAAAGGAGAAATCCACCCGCAGATGTTAGTTTTTGTTATTTAATGAGTTATTTTATGGCAAAAATGTTCTAACGCTTCTACTTTCCCTTAATGCTTTTCTAAAACCCTCAGAGAAGAGGCAGCTTTGAATCAATGATGGACACAGCAGCTTAATAAGAATCTTGAGACTATTCAGTAAATAATCACAATGTTGAGAACCAGTTTAATTTAGTATGAGTAGAAATGTTATTCTTTGATCAGATGTCTGACCTGAAACATAATTTGACTTTAATTAATTTAGGTTTAAATGAAATTAATTTAATTCTAAACGAGCTTTTTTTGTGGGGGAAAAACAAAGCAAAGTAAGTTAATTAGCCTGACTGATACTGGATGTTGGATGCTTAAGGCCGATACCAACTTAAATATTAGTTTTAAAAAAAACATCCAATAACAATATAATATAATCGCCGATATTCAAGCACTTTCAAGGTACCTAAATAAAACATTTCCAGACTCTCGAAGCCTTTACCATCAGCTCTAACTAGTTACTATAAACGCCAGGAGACGACAAACACAATGACGGGATCATTTAATTTTGAATATAAAAAGATGTTTACATGAGTGATTGTGTCGATGACGAAACACCGGCGTATATTCAAATTCAAGCATATTCCTAACCTTGAAAACATAAGGTTAAAATTAAGCAATTTCCAAACTTTCAAGGCTTTGTACGAACCCTGTATGGAACAGCGTCACTGTTTCTAAACAACCTCAAAACATCTCTTTGGCGTTTCTGTACTGCGATCTGTATTACTTGGAGTTATACGTGATATCAATACACCTGTGATAAGCGAATATCTGCAGTTATTCCATCAGGCTGGGCAGTTTATGGGAGTTATCCAAAAAAAAAAAAAAAAATGGGTATCAATACCCAAACTCAGATACTACAGATGGATATTGAAAGGTTTCCAAGTTTGACACTGAAACATACTTTTTTAATGTGAAATAAATAATTTTGTGAAGCTCTTAAACATTGTGATTACCAACAAAATGTCCCAACGTTTGACCGCGTCATCTACACTCGACCACTTATTCACAGGAAAAACTAAATATCAAACACCAAATTATTATAAAAGAACGACTCACCAGCGTTCATGTACTTTAAAGTGGATTTTTCCTTCAACACAGTGATGCACAGAACAGTTTTCGGTCAGTTACTTTCTGCACAGCAGTTTCTCGTCAGGAGAACTTCTGCTTTTCTTCAAAGTGTATCTTAATGAAATCAGACAGTCAGATTATATATATGAGCTAATTTACTTTGGGCTGTTTGGTTTAGGCTGACTGGGACGCCAGATGGGCGGGGCTTGTTGCTTTTTAAGCACCAGGCGTATTGATTCAGTATTTCGAGATATAACGTCCACTAACATTTTTGATCTAGGTCTGCCGATTATTTCAAGCAAGCAAATATTTATATTCCGATAATAACATCTGTATTTATGTACACATCAACATCGCTCGTCGCATACTCCCAAATTAAACCAAAAATAATCTGCAAATATCCAAAGCTGCCTGCACAACAATGGTAGACTAGTAAAATTAGTGAAATATATCAAAAAACAAGTGAAACATCTAAGAAAAAAAGAGGATAACATAAACACTCATAATAATAATAATAATAATAATAATAATTAATAAATAAAAAAAGAGCCTTGTTTCAACATGGGTTTCCAACACTTTGTCCAGCCAAAAAAGTTCAAGCAGTCTTGTAGATGACCGACACATTTACAGTTTTGGGGACCGATGATTTCCATGAAACTGCATTGCTTGTTTTTGTTCATTTATACTCCGAGTAAATGGAAAGTTTCCTCAAAGCCTAAAATGTGAACACATCATTTGGTATACAGGAGTCCACAGTTTCTGTCGGGGCCTGGATAGAACCTGCGTTTCAAGTCACTTGCAACAATAAACTACTTTTTTTTGACCCCCAAAAACGGATTCAACACCACGCAAAACATCTTCCTTTCATGTAGATTAGTCGACTTTAAGAGCAGCACAGACAGGAAAAGGAAATAGTGTCGACTTTAAAGGCTCAACACAGTGAATGAAAGGAGTGTTTGGGGAAACGTCGTCTGAAGTCGCTCCCTTTCCTTCGTTTGGAACACTTTAAGCCAAGTGAGGCGTTCAAACAAACACTTCTGAGGTTGTTTGCAATAAACAGATTTTAACTGCTAAATAAAAAATAGTACATATTATGAGTTTTGGATATGGCTGGGTTTGCTGGCAGTGTTTTTTTTAGAAATACCTAGATAGAGTAATTTCTACTGTTTCCCTCGCGTTCTTTGGGATGAAAGATAAAATGATGGCAGCTGATAACTTTACAGAGCAGTAAAATCCTCCCTCATATGATAAACTGCTGCGTTTTGGCGCGTTGATCCTTCAAACTCATGGATCCGTTACTCAAACTGGACTTCCTGGATTGTACTTAATATCGCACCGGTACCTGACGCAACCCACCAACGTATGTTTTTAATGCAGAGCTGCTTTTAGGCTGAAACCCACTGAGTAATATGAAAAAGCTGTCAGCAAACCTCGGGATATCGAGACGTAGCCCAGATCTCCATTACTTTTGCTCTTGGGTATCAAAATAAGACTTCAAAGGAAATTAATTTCAGAATATAGTATTTTTGTTGTTAAAAGTGCTTTCATTTATTTTTTCCTCTTGGCAGGAGAGAGCGACTTCAGATTATTGAGACGTGCTCCACATGGTGTTTCACAGGTCAAGCAGCAGCCCTGTTTTTATTTTACTGTACATTTTAACATTCAGATAATACTTGACCCGCTGCCCAGGCCACTCAACTACTGTAGAATATAAACACCTTAAAGGCTCCAGAGAGCATGTTTCCATTCACTCTCCATCTGCTGCAGCTCCGTTACAGAGACTGACAGGGGTGAGCTTGCTTGCTAATCTGGGACAGCACAGTCGGGTGGAGCTTGGCAGTGTAAAACATAGTTAAAAAACAAGACTAAACCAAAAAAACCTACATTTGGTTTGTTTGTGCGTTGAACAAAAACAACGGAAGTGAAAAAGGAGGTTGCTGCCTATCAGCAGGTTCGAGTTAAGGCTTTAAAATGGCTCCTGTTTCCCTTTGCCTCAGAACAATTAAAACCCTTTATCTTTTTACCTCAGGAGAGTGGGGAAAAAAGAACATTTTAATGTGACTCTGATGACAACCATAACGGAGGAAGCAGAGGAAAGTTAGGCCTCTTCCTCACAATCAATAGTCGTGTTTTCATAACGGCGCATTTTGAAGTGTCGCATTAGAAAAAGCTGTATAGCGACGGCAAAATTTAATAAAATGTCCTCAATTGCACAAAACAGTTTCTACGCTCGCTTGATGTGCTAAAGGGGATATGGACTATTGCAACTATTTTGATAATCAGATAATTTAGTCATCCAGCAAAAATGCCAAACATTTGCTGGCTCTAGCTTCTCAAATGTGAGAATGGTTTTCTATCATTATAACCTGAATATATTTTGGTTGTAGACCCTTTTTGTTGGACAAAACAAGATATTTGAAAACATCCCCTTAGATGCAATTTTTTTTTTAAACTGTTTTCTGACATTTTATAGACTAAATGAGTCAAAAAAAACCAGCAATAATGACAACAATTGTTAGTTGCAGCCCTTTTGGAGACATTCCACTCCTTCAAGAGTTGAGCTAATATTGTTTTTATTAAAGCCAACTGTTATTACCATTAAATAACTTCAGGAAATACTGAAATATTATCTTGTGAAAGACCTCATGGAGCAGATAAAGCCTGATACCGGAGGATTTGTCATCATATTTCTACAAAAGTATTTGCCAGGCGTCCCAGTTTTGACAGGTTTTACCAGCTTTAGCTTACGGCTGCCACTAATGATTATTTTCACTATATATTATTGATTCTTTAAATTAATATATTTATTGTTTCATCTTCAAGATTTCCAAGGAAGTGCCGAGGAAGACAACAACTGAAAAAAACCGGCTGAAAGGGCAGCCTCACGTTGGAGAAGCTGCGTCAAATTACTCCTTAAAAAATAATCAATCGCTTCTTAAAAAAGGATGAGTCAACATTAAATTAGATTTGAAAAGAAACAGAGGAGAGGAAGCCATTTTAAACTGCTGAGACAAACGCATCAGACAGTCAGTCTTACTGCATTAAATATACCATATCGTTGACCGACAGTGGACGCGCTCCACATCAGCAGACCGTTGGCATCTGTTAGGCTCCAATTTAAGATTCTGGAGTGAAAAACATGTTATGTAAAAGGTCTGACTGCCTGCCAGAGCTGCAGCTGCAGGAGAAACACTTAAGCCAGAGTCAAAATTTGCCAGCATGGGATCGGTGGCTGATATTATGAGGTGAACTGAACCAGCTGCAGCAGGGTCTGTGTACGGAGTTTGCAGTCCAGAAATAAAACTATATGGATCAAAAGGACAAAACGCAAACATTCACGTAGTAGTGTGACAGTTTGGATGTCAGAACTGACTTAAAAAGGAAAGATAACGTATTTGTCTCTGTATGTGTCCCTTTTAAAAAATAGTACAAATGTGCATATTCTGGCATTTAAAAAAAAACAGTTGTTAAAACAACACAAACCTTTGAAAGCAAACTGCAAAAGAAACTGTGCTTGCTGTCAAAACCACAAAAAACACGCTTGTAAAGTTAGCTTATGCTGTTTAACGCTGAAACACCTGATCGCTCTAAATTTAATGTCTCCCGCTGTGGCACCAAACATGACCCGTAATGGCACGACAAACCAGGAACTTTAAACTTTTACCAGCCACTTTCACTCACTGCTAAGCCAGCTAGCCTTTTAAAACTGGAAAAGGGTTGTTGGGGATTTGTAAGGCTTATTGTCTTGTTTTTTTGACCAATTTACAGAAAACAAGACCTTCTTTCAATGTAATTTATAAAACAGTACATGCTTAAATAGAGAATTGGTCAAATCAGACTTTTCCCTAGATTGTTTTTACAATGTTCAATTTTAATATTTCAGATAGAAACAATTAATTCTTGGAAACGTTTAAGTAAAAAACTAAAATAATGAGCTCTTCTATCAGATTCGTCAACATCTCTCAGGTGGCTGGTTTTCATTTCACGCTCTGCCTACAACACTGTGTTATTAGCACCACTTCATGATACAGACACTGCAAACTAGCACCTGCATCACCGCGCTGCGTTCAAGCTATTCCGTCACTAAAGGTTTGCGTCGGTGGTTTTGTTGTGACGTTTAACAAGGCTGTCAGATGTTAGTTCCTCTATTTTTGGGGGTGTTTGGGGTGAACGCATGGTACCTTTGTGTTAGCGTGAAGCTAATTTAGTACGGTATAATATGCACACAAAAAAAGGCTAAAGAAGACCGTGGTGACACTGATGGTTACCGTGACGAGGAGGGTTACAATCAGAGGTTGCTTAAGTGTCTCATCCGACACAGTTGATTGGTTACTCTGCATCGTCTCAACAATCCCAAACTGCTTTTACCTCCAAAATGGACCGCTGTGCGCACGCCGATGTCAGCCTCTTGGATTGGCGTTGACTCAGTCTTCCCAGCTGATGCCCCAGTGCAAAGCGAGTGTTAGAGATTCAGCCATCTTCTTTTTGTTAAGGTGCTTTTTGCAGTGTGGGCTCAGAGGATTTGAACGGTCGTAATCCAGGAGGCTGGCATGCGACCTGAACACGTCTCGACCGATCCGAGTGGCGCTCCAGCGCAAAGCTCCGCCTGCAGGGAATAAAGCCTGGATACTTATGTGAGCGTACTGGGCGGAGCCGGTGGCAGCCATAAGCGCCTCCCCCGCTGTTGAGTGACAGTCTGTTGGGGATTTACCGCGGGCTGGATCAGTCTCTGGACTGGTAGAACAGGATGTATCCTGACTCAGAGTTCTTTGA
This sequence comes from Maccullochella peelii, assembly GCA_002120245.1. Lineage (NCBI taxonomy): Eukaryota > Metazoa > Chordata > Actinopteri > Centrarchiformes > Percichthyidae > Maccullochella > Maccullochella peelii. The sequence goes on along the minus strand of LKNJ01000169.1, from coordinate 248,090 downwards.
AATGTCCGATGTCAGACCGTAGAACTCCTCGATCGCCTGCGCATCAATTTTCTAGAAGAAAAGAAGATAAATGGTTGGACTTCAGACATATACAGGGTTCTGCTATAGCTCAGCAGTAAAATGACTTTTTCTTGACGATTCGGTGGCAGCTGTGCTTCGAAGAATAGTTTGACATTTTGGAAAATACGCTAATTTATAAAGAGTTTGTGTGTTAAGTACAGAACTGAAACTGGGAGCTCATAAGCTTAGCCTAGCTTAGCATAAAGACTGGAGGCATAGGGAAACTGCTGGCCTGGCTCTTTCCAAACCTCACTGTGATGACAAGATGTTAGCAAGTCGCCGCTCCCAGCTGTTATTCGCCAAGAAATTATTTACGAGATACAACGTGCTAATTAGTGAGCTCTAAAGCCGATTTTTTTTTTTAAAACTTTCCTAGGTTCCAGTCTTAACGTTACGCTAAACGAATAATTTCTTGAAGCAAAATTTAGCGTTGCCAGGAACATGAAATCATTTCTTTCTCTACTCTTCATGCAGACACAGGCCTCAAAATTACAAAGTTACTATATACTGTAAACCAACAAAAGTAAAGCACATTCTGAAAGGAACAAATATATCTTGATACTCGGCCCTGACAACTGTTTATTTGGCGTGGCAAAACAAACTGTACAAAATATACTTTTGGATTGGCGGTGAAAGAGAACTGGCTACAGCTTTAGAAAAAAAACCAGTTTCAGGTGGAAATACCCGATGAAGAAACAAAAAGAAACATTTAACTTAAGAAATAAAAAGCTAGAATACAAAGCAGCAAGACAGACAGAGTAAATCTCCACAAACCATAAAAAACAAAAAAAAAATCAGATTCTGCTGAGTTTGCAGAGCAGAAACACTAACACAACTCGGCCAGTTTCTCTCCACCGGACCAGATGTTCGAGTGGGCCTCCTTCCCATCGTAGTGGAAAATTACACTGGAGATGGGATCAGTTTTAAACATCAGTCCCTGATGACTGTGACTGAGCAGTTTCCTCTGCACTCAAGCAGCAGGGTGGCTTCTCCCACTGCCGGGGGGATTTCAAGTAAAATAAACCATTTTAAATCAGGCAGAAGTTCCCAAACAAGAAGTGCCTCCAATGATATGATGTTTAATTGGGTCAAACTAAAAACAATGACCGAACCGGATCCATACTTTGGATCAGAAAGGAGGGCCGATGGATTTTGTTGCACAAAATATTAATTGTTTAATATTAAGAATATAGAAATGCTTTAAAAAGGGACCATACCTGCATGTTTTAACCCATTTACTACAACTCACTTCCATTTTAAATAACATTAAATGCTGATGCGTTTTAAACATTTGAATTCTATTAGCAGACTACTGAAACATGCTTTAGTTGTGTGGAATCCATCACACCAAGTCTGCTTTGATTTCTGTCAAACTTATTATCATTATCATGAAATGCAGCGCAGAGTTTTCAAATCAATAAGCTCTGAAGTAGCATTACTCCACAATGACAGCATTGTAACACACTGGGGAAAAAAATAAATGCAGACTCACTGTAAAGGATCAATCAAGTTCAAAGAGTCTGCTAATTGATTTTTATCCCATATAGAAATGAATGGAAACCGATGGCTGCCTGGAACAGTACGAAAAATACATTTAAAAACAACTAAAACACTACAGTGGTCCTTAAAAGGAAATAGTTATGAGTATTTTGTAGATAACTGTAAAATCAAATGGTGAAATCACTTGGAATATGTCGGGAATATGAATTTTAAAAAAGTACGTTACTGTACAGAAGTCTTACCACACTAATTTCTTATTAGAGCTATTCATTTTTCTTAGAACGTAACTGAAGAAGTTTTATTTCCAGGTTTTCAGCTGATGCTGTGGGGATCTACTAAAGATCTACGATCTCTGTAACTTCAGAATAATTTCCTAGGACGATTCCTTGAAAGGACTACGGTATGTACTTTAAACAATGTTCAGATGGTATACTTATAATTAATGAATTCCAATTTATTGTTAGCATGGAAAGACTTTAGTCGGCTGAACAAGCAAAAATGTTTGTAAAAAATGTGTCTATAGGCAAGAATACAATTTAACGTAGGTGGAGAATAAAGTTTCCGTTAATAAATGAAGCATTCATTCAAAGACATCATCAGTTCTTGTGTTTTCCCTTAATACAATACCTAATTTCCCAATAAGTCTGCTGACAAAAGTCACAAAAAGCTGTATAACACTGATGTGGACAACTATTATATAACTTTATACTTGACAAACCCACCGGTACGTTTAACCACCATGACTGCACGGACAGTTAACCGCTGATAGCTTGATTGCTGTGGCATACCGTTCCTTTTGGCGTGAAGAAAGAAAAATAACAGAACTGAAAGGTTACTTGGCTCCAGCTGAAACGCAGCAGCATGCCAAGGCTTTGGCCGCGTACTCGTGTGGTTGACTGCCAATGACTAAAGAGCTACATCAGGCTTTTGGCTAACACATACTACTCAAGCTATACCTCTGATTTCATATACTTTTAATATGCTGCAGGGTTGGAGATGCTTGGATTGAGAACTCATTATCGTCTATCTGTTGAATCTTTGACTGTTGTCGTGTCAGCTACAGTGTGGATGGCAGCCTGCTGAGAAGGGGAGCTGGGAAACCGTTAAATGAGCGCTATCACACGTGCTAGGAGGATGTCAGACTGTGTTGGTTCTATGCAGGCTGCCGTGTTTTCTCCTGTCACCAGGTCAGAGAGGAAAGCGGATGGTTCTGGTTTAGCAGAAGCTGCAGGGGATCGGCAGAGCAGCAGTTTTATGACAACCAAAGACTGGATCTTATATGAGTGAAAGACTGAACTTGTTAGTTGCTTTTTATAAAAGTTAAAAATAGTTTTTCGCAAGTTCCTTATCGGCACCGCCTGCTCGCAGATTGTAAAAAGACTGGAGCAGCAGTCCGAACACAACGTGCTGTCCAGGTCTTCCTGATCCAGCTGACAGTCGGTTTAAAACTGTATGACTGGGATGAATAATGTTTCAATTAAAAAGGAAAATCAAAGTAGGTACATGTTGAAAATGAGAAGTGATGTTAAGAGGGATGATGACCAAGCTAGAGAGAACGATAAACATCTTTCTCACCCCTTCCATTTCTCTAATCCCATCCTTTAAGAACTCCTCATTAGTTAGCAAAGGTTAAAGTATTCAGGTCGGCCCGACGTAGGAAATCCAGACACAATATTTGGGAGCGCCAGGATCTACTGAGAGTCTGGAAGGACAGCCGTTTGAAATTCCTGTCTGGTTTGGACGCGGTGGGAAACTTTGGACGGCTGATGGGGATTTTAATCTTTGATCGGTGTTCGGTCTGACGTGCGGCAGAGCAATATGACAGTCAATCGGGATTCCTGAGTTTTTACTTTCAGACATTTCACTTTAAACCTGTTTCAGCCTCTTTACACTGGTCATCTGTTTGTTTCAGAATTAATTTAACATTTTTGCTTTCAGAGTTCAGGTTAAATACCGAGAAGAACTCAGCCTTTTCTGCCTGTTCTTTTAAATCACTTTTCAAATCTTAGATAATACTCATCATATAGCTTACACCTTTATTCTACTTAATTCTTCTCTTATTTTTTTAATTATTTATATAAAATCGGCTTCAATAACACAAGGTGTCAGTAGTTTTTCAATTCACTGTCCAACTGTTTCTAGTGCATTATCAAACTAACCACTTGCTCCTTTTGCAATAGTGAGGATGAGTTGTGACAGAAGGGTAAAGGCTAAATATTAAAAACTCCACTAATACATTGTTAAATTACAAAGTTTAGACCTGAGCAGTGAAATAAAAGCACTTATTCTTTGTAAAGTGGAACTAAGACAAATCAGGCTTATTCGTACAGAACGCATTTAAAGTGGGGACTTATTACTGGTTGTATCTGAAATTTAAAAAGGCATCCATTTTACCATAAAAGGAAACGGATGCCTATTTTCTTAAAAAAAAAAACAAAAAAAAAAAACTAAACAATCTGAGAGAATTAAAAATTGAATGTGGTTGTCAAAGAGGAAACGGAATGAAAAGATCTCTCTCACCTCTACGATGTCGTCATCGAACAGCAGCCAGAAGCCGTGGCTCTTGACGATGGTGATGTAGTGTCCGCGGTTTGGACCACTGCAGAGAGAAGGAAAAAACAAAGTGAGACACGTTATGTAAATAATACCCGAAAGGCATTACACTCGCGGCTAACGGTGGTTAATGGTTTTCTTTTATTCCCAAGTAAGAATTTAAACTTGGATGTTATTGCTGAGGCAACGCCAGTGAAAAGAGCATAAAATAATTGCTCTAAAAACATCATTATTTAGTGTTAAATCTTTCATATAGGCATGTTTTGGATAATCTCTAAAGTGGAATTCTGAAAACGTTTAAAACTGTGGTCGAGAGTGCTTACATATAATGTTTATCCACCTGAGAAAAGCTCATCTGCTTGTTGAAGCTGATCCAGTGACTAATAACTTGCATATGTTCACTTATTCATCGGCTGACGTTGGCTAATCAATCTCGGAGGACGTTCCAGATCCCTGATTCACCTGAACTGAACTGAATGTGATTCAAGCAACCAAAACAGCAGCAAGCCGGGTTTACAGGATACATGTTAACCTAAAGTTCTTATCTTACTTGTGTTACTGTTCTATTATTTTTAATGTGAAGCCTTGTATGATTTTGACTACTTTTCTTTGTTCATTTATTAGCAAATTAATTAATAGAGATGGTCCAAATCTCCTGAAAGGTTTTGGTTTAAATATAGCAGCCAGATTATTCTTGGTCCAATGATCAGCCAATTACATTTTGGTTTTGTTGGATGGATCTGGATTTACAACATTAGATGAATTTAACAGTATATATTATTTGTAATAGTTTCTTACACCTATGGGGAAACACTGGAGTCACATCTTAATGCTGAAAATGTGTTGATTCATAGATCAGTTGATGGACAGCAAACTAATCAATTCCAAGTTGCTTTGTCTTTATTTACTGACATTATGAAGTTAATCCTTTCAGGTTTTATGGCAGCTGATCAGACTACATTAGCAACTGCAAAAATCGAATTGAAGTCTGACAAGTTGTGATGCAAATATTTAAACCACAACAAGCTGCAGGTTTGACAGCAGGTTTACGCTCCACTAAATGTCCTCCACTTTAAGGGAAACAGCAGCTCACGGTACACAAGTCCATTAAAAACCATTTAAAAAATGTTGTTAAAAGGAGAACCTACCTGCCACAGTGTACAACGACAGCCACCAGGTCGTACATGCGGTCGGGGTTGGTGGCGTCCCCGGACGTGTTGAAGAGGCGGAGCTCCAGGGGGAAGACGACGCGATAGGACAGTTTGGTGTAGCGGTGTAGCTGGTCCATGTATTTAAAGCGCTTCAGGTGGAGGGCGAGGATCATCGGTAGCTTCTTTACCCTCATCCTGATACAGAGAGAGAGAGAGAGAGAGAGAGGGGACCCTAAACCATGAATACAGACTGGCAGAGTATCTCTTTACTATCAGAGATCCAAAGCAGAGACAGATCCTGACCAGATCCAGACTCTGTGACCACAGTCTAGCCATAGAGCTAGGACAACACAAGACGTCCTGGCTACCAACAGAGGACAGAGTCTGTGGTCACTGCACGACAGCTGAGCTAGAGACAGAGATGCACTTCCTCTTAAAGTGTGACAGATACAGTCACATCAGAGTAGAATACTTTAAGACATTTAATTTAACCCCAAACTTCACAGATCTCAATGACAGTGAAAAGCAACAGATTATATTAGCAGAAGGACCTGCAGCAGACCGAGCTGCAGAATACGTGACTGCATGTCACAATCTGAGGGACACATAATAAAACATCACTGAATATGACAAATGCATATCTTGAGAGAGATTTTAATGGTGTTCCTGAGGCTTTGGTAGAATTTATTTTTTTCCTTTCACAGCAGAAAAAGCACCGAGTCATACGATGAATGCCAAAAAAAAAACTGAAATTGCAAAGAAAATGTGAAAATAAAGAGCAGGGCTTATAAAAGGTCGGTGAAAAAACACCAGGAGGGAAGTAGAATCACACAGACGGGCAACGCAACCAAGGACAATTTGTCCCCAAGAAATACTCAGAGAGCTTAAAGCTTTCCATACTGACGCCATTACTGTTCCAGACCCCCTACCAGGAACAAGAAGTGTGTTTTAGACGCTTTGTGCTCCTCCTAATTTGGCCCAACCTTTGGCTCGCGCCCTCACAGCATTCTGCTCAGTGTTAACTCAAGGTGCAGACGCTGGTGACAGCACGGGCCCTTTCAAGACAGTGGAGGTTACTTGGTTACACTTTGCAGGCGCTCAAAAACGGTGTATAGGTGAGCAGACGCACTGGACAGACACTTCCTACCAGTTGGTTTGTGGGTTTTGTTTTTCTGGTTGCAGTGCGAGTCATTGTGAAACTGAAGACACAGATCAACGTCCAGCGGTTGTTAGACTGCCGTGCAATGATTAATAATAGGCCTCTATGCCCCATGACGAACTTGTCAGAATGTAACAGGAAGGCCCTGACTGGTTGCTTTAGTAACGTCAGATGTGGTTTCGGGGGTTCTTTAAAATGGAACAAACTGAAACCGTATTTGTACGCTTAGAAAGCCTTAAGCGACCGTGCTATGACATATATAGCTGCGTGACTGCGGTTATAAGCTCTCCTGCACAGCTATGCAGAGACCTGTGGCTCTGGGCAAAGAGCAACTACTGCTGCTAAATGCCCCAAAATCTTCTATGAAGTTACAGCAACAACCCCGGCTTTAAGGATTCTGTTCGGTGTCAATTTCAGTAAACCAACCAACGGAAATGACGGCATGATTTGTACTATGAGAGGACAAAATGAATGTTGCAATGACTGTCGCTACATTATCTCGATAATGACAAATAAACAACATCTGATGAAGGACTCAAAACCATAACTGGTGTTCAGTGAGTCAATAAATGTTTATTTGCATTTTCCTCAAACAAAAGTATGTTTTTAGGTATTTCAGGTCTCACTCTGTGACAAATATTGGTAAAATTGAACTTATTATTTCTTTAGAACTGTACAATATCTCAATATAAGAATTTGGTAATAATATAATCATATAGAGGGATATAGATTTTTTGGCATTGCCCTAGTAAAAGTGACTTAAACAATGAATCTATTGTCAAAATAGTTTAGTTACTGAGCTACCCTAATTGTTAACGTTCAAAAACCATTGTAAATCTGCACGGCAGGAAATAAAAGCAACTAGCTGACAATGTCACCCACCTTTTCTGGGCTTCCTGTTTGCTGCGACACTGCTCACAGTAGTATTTGTATTCACTGCATAACGTCTCTGTGTTGCTGAAGCCCCTGTTAAGACACACACACACACACACACACACACACAAACGCACACATTTACCAACGCAAATCAACAACGTTTAAGAAACCTGAGTCCTGATGTAAAATTCATGCTTTTTTTTCCATGGCTTTCCATACCAGGTGAGCGCAAAAGACTAATTTTCCTTTTCATGGATGATTGATGAGAGCCCCGTGTTACCTGAGACAGTGCGTGATGGAGGTGTTCTGCTCCACGTCCACCGACAGATCCAGGAAGTCTTCGTCTTTACTGCTCACCTGCAACGCAAGTTTAGACACTCAAGGTCACATGGATTCTCTCATTCAAAAGGACAAAAGAAACCGTTTTGCAATGCAGCCTTATGAGCAGATCAAGGCCCAACCAGGTAAACATGCACTGTAAGAATGTGGAGAATTTAATTAAAAGGGTGTCCAGTGGAGTTTTCATGTAAACAGACAAAAGTTGTTTATATTCACTGATAAACGTGTGTGTATCCTTGAGGTCTAACAAAAGTGTTGAATGGATTTCCTTCCTCAAAACTATGGGTTTAAAACTAAAAATATTTTAAACCCAGCATTGTTTACATCCGTGTTTACTAGCTTGCAGTCTTCTTCTTCCCTGCCTTTGCTGGCGCACTGCTGCATTACAGCCACCTGTACATCAGTGGAATAGTGTGAAACCATTGGTAGGACTGTGTAGAGCGCCACCCGTGTGCACACATGAGATAAACAAAACAGGGACCCACTCATCGAAGAACAGCTCCATGGCACTATTGGAGGTCTAAATCTCCACAGGGGACCTTTAAGATTAAAGTAATATCATTACACTGTATGTACTAAAGATTTTATTGAATCAAATCTATCTTGAAAGACGCTGAAAGAAGGGACCCTAATGATGTCATAACGTCAGTAAATCTTGACTGTGGGTTAAAGAGTTGTGCGATGATATTGTCCACGCGGACACGTAACAACTACAGTTGTTTCTTTGGTCCAGTGAAACTGGGGGGGGGGGGAGTATTATCTTTTTCTATTTGGTTCATTTGGGTCCACGATGCCAGGAAACCAGGATTCCTAGAAAGTTACAGTTCTGATTTGAGATTTAAGATGTTTCAAAACCTTTTAGCTAAGTCTACGACCACTTTCAGAAAAACAAACGGATAAATAAATGTTCTTCTATGAACCAACTTCTATAAATTAACTAATTTGAAGAGATGAAAATCTTATTTCATGCTTTGTGTAATGAAGCACTTTGTGATTTTTGTTTTAAAAAGTTGAAAGCAAATGAATCCTTACAAACTGCACCAGAGTTTGCATGAAAAAGCACTTTTTTTTTTTCTTCTGGCATCTCACTTACAGCTTCACAGTTGAGGCAGCGCGTCTCATTGGTCAGTGTTCCTTGGAAGATCTCATGGACCCAAGTCTGTTGTGTCTCCTTTCCTCCTTCCCCTTCTCCTCCTCCCTCGCTACTTCCTCCTCCTCCTCCTCCTGCACTTCCGCCTCCATTCTGCACCAGTTTTCCATTCTGCTGTCGCTCCTGGCTCTTCTCCTCCTGGAGCAGGTCTGCAATGGTGTTGAGGAGGTAGTTGAGGAATTCGTGGGCGTCCTGCTGCATGTAGTTGTCAAACAGCTCTGAGAGGGACAGATGTAAAAAGACAGAAATATGTAGAAATACAGTAATGGAAAAATAAAAATATATAGGAGGTATAAAGACATAGAGAAGTGGAAAGAGGAATAGAGAGAAGGATGTAAATAAAGACACGGACTGTGAAGGAAGAAGTGTTGACGTAAGAGAGAACATAAAATAACCATCATGTGTTGGCGAGGAGAAATTAAGCCAATTAAGATCGTCGCTTCTTTTTCATCTGCTTTCCGCTGCAGGATTTGGCTGACAATTTTATTTCCTCAGCTGTGAGATTAATTTCTCAGCTGAGATCACCCTCCCCTGCCTTTTTTTTTTTTTCTTCTTCTTCTCATCCCTTTCACCCTCGCCAATCAGTTAACTCGTCTGTGGCGCTCCGCGGTGAAAGGAAGTCTACGCCTAACAAACAACTGATGCAATAACCTTTCAGATTTTGCATTTCTAAACACCTGGTGTTGGATATGAGAAAAATACAGGAAGTCATGTGTTTAATTTCAGCTGCACATTCTGGCAGAGGTGTGAAGACACATTTTTGCGTTTTAATTCTAAGATTTTAGTACTTTAACCAGAGGGGAAGATCACGCTGTCCTTCTTTAAAAATACAATATTAAAACTAACGATGCCTACCATTTTCTTTTCTCAGTCGTGAGATGAATTTCTTGGGAGGGATGACTCCGACCTTCTTCTTCTGCGTGGCAATGCTGTTGAACAGGTCAGCCAGACAGGTGAGGAGGGACTCCTTACGACGCGGCTGCACCTAAAAAGGAGGACACACCTGTCACTCACCTTTCTCTGATGTACAGAACTATACAGGTGAGGTGAGGCCACATCCAGCCTGAACCTTCACACTCCATCTAATCTATGGCAGTGATATGACAAAACCATAAACACACACAATGTGATACTGATGACGTATGAAACGCCTTTTCTCACGTAAAAGAGAGACATGAAATACTTCCATCAAAGCATAACACACTGTAAATTCAATATTTGTGTGGCTTGTCTAAGTATATTCTGTGCAGCTAATTCTTCATACTGCTCATTAGTCTCATATTCACAAACTCTGCAGTCAAGCTCTTGGATGCAGTCGGCTAGCGGTTAGCATTTTGTCTTTTTGAGCTCCTAATCATGATATGTAGTGACACCGGTAATTCTTGGCTGCTTGACAGATGATTTGGTCCCGTTTTCACTCTGAAAACGTGTTACATGAGCCACTGTATTCACATTTAGGACAAGCACTCACAAATGTTCTTCCTGCATTTTTCTTTTCATTAAATCCTTAATAACAGACACACACAGATGTTTCAGGCTCTACCTTCCTCAGAGAGTGTGTTATATGATGAGCCATCAGAAACTACGTTACACCAGTAAAACTACAGTTTATTACACCTTTGTTGTTATTCTTTTTGCTCTGGCCATCGATTCTGTCGGTTATGATAAGATTTTACTGGCCAAAATAATTACTGACGTCTCGTAATGTGGCACCAGTGCTAAAAATAGGTATGTTGGGGCAACAAACACAATCGGTCGTGAGTGGTTTAGATAATCTGGCTAAACTACTGACTTTTGTTCACAACCATCAGATTGTCGGACCGCTCATTTTTGTTACCTATTTAAATACCTAATTTTAGCGAGCTATGAAAATAAACCCAAGTTGTAATAAACAGTAGTTTTCCTTAAGCTCTTCTAGAGCTGACTAACTGTAAAACACACAGACATGAAAAAACATGCTAGCCAAGCAACATTACGGTTACAAACAACCCATAATGCAACACTCTCTTAATGTAACAAGTTCACCCTGTAATGCAGGGCCTGGACCTCGCTCCATTTAAAGAGAACGTCTGCTGAATACCTAAATGCCTAGGCCTTGAATATAATGTAACCCATTTTTATCAAAAATTATATCCAAAAAAAAATTAAGTCTTATATTCAGGCCAATACATTATGTTTCACTTACCTTGTACGCCAACACCTTCTCCCTGAACGGTCGACAGAAATACAGAGCCTGCAGCACTGAGTTACAGTAGCAGGTGTTGCCAAACTAGAGAAAAGAAACAGAGGCAGAATGAGAGACACGAAGACAAAGACAGATACAGGACTGAAGGGAGGAGGCCATGTTCCCGATCCTGAGACATGTTTTTGTACTTTGATTTAAAGCTTAAAGCTACACCGTCTCACATTTTACACCAACTGAGGGGCAGCAATATATGTTTTTTGTTAATCGACACTTACGTTGACCAATCCAAAGTAGTGTTCATTGACGGGAAACTGTTCCGGTCCAATCTCCTTTTCCAAGGCAGAGGCATTGGCGCCCTGAAGGAGAAGAAGATGATTTCATTAATATTCAGGAAATTTCTCGCGTCATTCAACACATCCTCTGTGGTTAAAACCAAAAAGATGTATGTGCAATGGTACACTACAGTAAAATAAACATTTCCTTTACATATTTGATGTTAATTATCATCATTTTCCAAACACTTGTAAAATTATCCATCAGAAAGAAACCCTCCTTTGTCCTCTTGTTTCCTGTTTTCCTGCTCTATTTTCTCTCAGCTCTGCTGGACGGTCAACCATCTGTTTGTTGCAGCTGTGTTTCCTGCTTCGTTTCCTCTATTTCTACATCCTAATTCTCTCTGCGTCAGAGTTCATTACTTGTTTGTATAGGTTTCATAACTTTCACAATAATTAAAAAAGCATCTTTGTGTTGAGAACGTGTGCGACTCGAGATAAACCTTCAACCAAGTCAGTTCTTTAATATCATTATTGAACTTCGACTGTCTAATGCGACTGCCTCGCTGTGTGTGCAGACTGCTTTGACTTCATGTCTAAAACATCACTGGCAAAGGATTTTTGCAGCTTTGTCAACAAAACTTATAAAGGAGTATATTCTGTTTCCGGACAACATATGAAAAATTTTAATTTCAGGCGTGTAGCAGCAGAAATGTCACCAAAAACTGGCTCGTCTCACCACGTTATCTGGGCTTTAAACTGCCTTTTTTAACTTCAGGGTTTTGAATAAAATGTCCTTATGCTTAAAGGTTTATCATTACAGGTACGACAGCATAGTTGCGTTTAGGGGCAAACATCATATCCATCAGTTTATCGATATAAGGCCATAAAAGGTGTCAAATGATGACAGATCCCACTGTTTTGACATGTGCATGATGCAGTTGTTATTAAAGGCTACTTCCTGAATTTGTTAGACTACCCAACAGTGCCCAGAAATCCCCAAATTTCCTCCCATGACTCTGCTGTGAACCGAGTTTTTAAAAACATCAGCAAGCCGAGAGGAAACTTGAGACATGATATGAGGGCACTATCAGGTGGTATAACAATAACATGGGTTGTACCTTTATTTGTGAATAAGTGTCCATCTCTATTTATTTATTTCCTTAAACAAGTCAAATGAAATCTCATTTTTACTTCAGGTAACAATGTGAAAGTCTGCATTTTACAGAGAAACGTTTAAGGACGAGCCAAGAAAAGACGTGCAAAGGTGTTGTGCCAAAATGATGGTTACAAAACTCAAATAATGGTCAATAGGATTTTTAACTTGTAAAATGATGATAAAGAAAGAAAATTCAAAAGCTGTGCACTCAGCTGCTCCCACACTGAGTAGGACACTGAAAACGCACATGCACACACACATTTAATTCAAACACAAGAACAAATTTTGGCAAAAGCATGGCTCAGGGATTTTTAAGACAGACAATAAAGCAGTCTTTTTAAAATGAAAGTCACATCTGTATTGTAAAAGATGATCCGTGGTCATTTCAGTCATCTATGAGCAAAAAACATCAACGTTGTGCCTTCTTACATTATAGATTAAACACATTTAACAGTTTCTACAGCAGGTTTCTGAATCATTCTCAAAAACATGACTTTCACTGTATAAAGCAGTTGAAAACCTTAAAGAATGGTTCTGTTTTACTAATATAACAACTGTAGCTGTTTAAATGTATCAGTCTTTAGTCTCAGACTAAACTTTTATAAGCTGTGAAATTTAACATCAGTGAAACAAGTCTCTCAGGCATGATAAAACCTTTTTGTTTCTGGATGTCATCTGGTCTGAGCTTCTAGAAATCAAATATTATAATATTAAGGCAGGAGAGAGGAGGGGGATGATGACGATGATGATGATGATCAGGATGATTCAGGGGTGAATGACTACATAAGTGGAGCCACTCCGTTTGTTACTCATCATCACACTGCAGTCCATGTTAAGTCAACAAGAGGCGAGCAAATGAAGGCCTGGCTGAGGTTATTTATCTAACAACACAACGTCCAAACAGCACAGGGTTGTAAACAAAGCCAGTGCAAACGGAGAGGAAGACAAATATCTGTCTGGAAAAGGGGAGAAAGATGTGTTCAATATGTGCTGTAAACACACCGCGCTTGAATTCATTTACGTCTTCAGCACTGGTTTGATGTGACAACTTTGAAATGAACTGTTGGGAATGAAAGCAAACTGAACTCGTCGTGCAGGGCAGCTTGAAAACCTTTTAGCCACCAGCTTCAGACAGCAGGGCTAAATGACACTGTGATCATGTTTATTAATCATGACATGATCAGTCTAGAGGATGTTATGAAGAAAGGCATTTTGCTGTCTTGCGTCAGCATCTCGAACATTACTTTCAACTGGCTGGGTATCATCTGAAACGACATTTTTTGATTTGAAGAAAAATCCTTATATTCATTTGACAAAATAAGCCGTACGAGAATGTGAAACAAATAGTCTAAAACCAGCAAAATTATGATGTGAGTGATACGATCGAAAGCTCCAGAACAGCTACTAAATCGACCTTGTGGTGAGACTGTTTTGGTCGGCAAAATTATGATTTAAAACTTGAAATATGTGATCAAAAAATAAGTAAACAATACCAAGAACTTGACCAAGCATTCACACATTCGAAAGTCTTCATTACTAGCACTGATACGATGCATCTTTTGGTACCAATACCAAAACAACTTGTTTCAATACCTTACTTTGAGTAATATAAAAACAATTTTACAAAATCCTTTTTTTAAATATTTAACAAAACAAGCCAAAGTTCCCAAGTTTTTAATGTCTATACACAGGAAGTGAGCCGAAATTAAAAATACTCCAAAATTGGCTAAATGTTTGTCTTTCAGTCCTTGACAGTTTTGGATACTCTGTGCTACAGACCCATTTATTTGGTACAAAAAAAAAGTACCGAGGTTCAATACCCAGTCCTAATCAAAGTGTAAGATAATCTGCTATTCCAAAACTCTACATTCCCCAAATTTGGAAGTTAAAGTTGTGATATAAAAGCAGTTATAGAGCTGGGAAATACAGGCCTGTGAGACTAGACATCACCTGGCACTCTTCTGTAATATTGTGATATTGATTGATTCCATTTGTCTGTAATGCAGTTACAGTTAAGTGATGAGACTAGGCAATAAATTAAATAAACTAGCAGTTCGGTCATCAGGTTCAAATCTCTATTGACAACATTTTTCTTTCCTGAAAACATCAACAACCATCCCCAAAATGTCTCCTCATTATCAACACTGAGGTGTTACTTCCCAGCTCTGGCTTGTGCAGCCCTACTAGTGACTTTCATAGTTTCACCAGCTAAATTGATTTTCTGAAAAACAAATACCTTCTGGGCAGCAACTGGTTGGCCGCCAAAGTGGCAAACAGACTGGACAAACATGCCAGACACAGCTAATATTTAGCCTTGTTAGTATTTGTCTAGTAGGTGCTGGTAATTTGCCACAGCGCTGCTGGCCTTCACACTTAAATGGGTTACATGGCCTGGTGTGTGGTCTTTAAAATGGCGTGCATTTACCAGACATAGTGGATAAGTAGGAGCTTACTTCTTTCAGCACGCGCACACACACACACACACACACACACACACTCACACACACACAGAAACACACATACTGTACTAGCACCAGCCGACAAATTAAAAAGACTGCCGCAGACTTCTCCGTGACATCTGCCTGACCGTCTGTCAGCTCTGAAAGGTGCAGCGGGTAGAAACAGGATAAGTTACAGTCAGAAGTTAATCTTCTACCTTTCAGCTCCCCTGCCTGCCTCTGTGACTTAGCTACGCTGCAAAATAAACAAAGACAGAGCTGTCACATTAAATGCCACGAGAGCAAATGAAGCAGAGTTACAGTGTCCGACCTTTCTTAACCTTGACCTCTCTGTAACAACCTGCCAAACAGGTTGCTGTCCTTCAACTGCAGAATCTGTGCTAAAGCTCAACAAAGCATCTACCGGCTGGAGTATCTTTAAGTAAGGCGCTGCAGGGTTGCTGCCTTGTAGCTGACCTCTGACCTCCCAAAATTTCTGAACATGGATCAATAGAGTATCATATTATCAAAGCCTCCTAAAAAGTCATTTAGGAGCAGAAGACTGCTGAAGATTTAATTCCTTAAAAGCATTCAATTTGCGGAGCTAAATACCCAGAAATGGGCTTTCATGGTTAACTGGGAACCAAAGGTGATAGACTATGAGGAGATAATCTTTTAAATTGCACAAGCACCACACTCTTAGCTTTGAATTAACTGTCTTTCATTTATCCTCATAAATACTCACACCAAAAGTGTGTTGCTAATTTTGAGAACCAAAAGATGAACATTAGCCAAGTCTTGGTATAGAGGAACCACTTGGGGTGTATCCCATGACAGGAAATGCAGAATTTCTCCATCAGTCACAGATTAAGGGATAGCAATGTCAGCTGGCTGAGGTGTTTACATTAGCTGACCATACATATATTTAGCTATCCACTCATATTCTATGACCAACAGCTATAAAAAGTAGCTGTAATAATATACTGTAATAAGGACCCGAACTGGGATTTTCAGGTGGATGACTAGTGAGGAAAACAACTTTGTCCCAACAGCCACAGAGGGCTACCGTTAGACTTGCAGGCTAAGCTAGCTAGTTTTCGCCCGTTGGTCAACCCTGCCCTTCTCGCATAAACAAACTACAATCAAACCAAAGATGGCTAATAAACTATCAAACAAGCTTAGTTTGTGCATAATATCACCATGTTTTTAAACTAAACCATAGTATCGGCGGGACTG
This sequence comes from Maccullochella peelii, assembly GCA_002120245.1. NCBI lineage: Eukaryota > Metazoa > Chordata > Actinopteri > Centrarchiformes > Percichthyidae > Maccullochella > Maccullochella peelii. Next base: position 232,012 of record LKNJ01000169.1, on the reverse strand, counting down.
GAGAGCTACTATTAACGGGCTAAGCTGTACAACTTTCTGGAAACCCTGTGTGTTATTACCATGTTGCCCTGTGAGGTTAGCAAACAGGCTAGCAGAGCAGCTAGCTTAGCGTCCTGGCTCACTAGCCCATACATCGGACAGAGGCGCAGCGCGCAAATACCCAACAGCAAAGCCGAATCTCAGCTCCTTACCATCGTACAAATCGAGGCGATCTTTCGGACTGTCATCAGTATTTCCATCCGTAAGCCGCCATGTTGGACCGAACCCCGATGTTGAAATTATCAGAGCCGATGTGGCTGCAGAGTTCCGGTAGAGCCTTCTGCCCCTGTCTAGTAGTAGCACTGTTAAGACACAGGGAATGGCATGCACGACTTCCGGTCTTGTATTTCAAAATAATACGCATATAAATAAATAAATATATATTTTCCAATACACATTTTTTATATTCATTCTCAACTTCCCCCTGAAGCGAAAACCTAACCTATCCACCAACCCCAAAGTAAATTTTCACGAAACTAAATTGTGTAAGTCATTTGCTAGCTAACAGCAGCAAAGCTAATACAGAATTAATGTTGGCTCCTAGCCCTAGTTCATGCCTCTTGTGTCCTCAGTTTTTCTATTGGAGAGTTTGGGTATTTGGGGACTTAATAGCCTCAAATGTGTAAAATATATATATATATATACTATTTTACATTTGACTTGAATGAATTTAGAGGGTGTTAGCTAGGTGAGCTGCTACCTAGCTAACACATTCAGTTTCTCAAAATGTCTTTTTTTCTTCACTTTATTTTTTAGTCACTTTATAGTAAAAATATATTCTTTTAGTTAATCTTTTTGGTTAGGTGATTCATTTAGCTGTTTTAAATAGTTAACTGTTGTATGTAGTGCGCAACTTTGTTTCAACTCCTGATTATTATTACACTACAAAATATTTATGTTGTGAGTGACTGTGAGATGCACTTGAAAGCTCAAGAAAAGGCTAGTGAGTTGACCTTAGAAATTTAATTTATTCATTTATTTGTGAAAAATGTATACTTAATTTGAATGTAAAACACTAAGCATTACTCTGTATCTGCCAGCTGAACCAGCTTCCTCCAGTCCAGCCAGCCTGGGGAAGCTGTGAGGGGGAGGGTCGATTCCTGACACTGGGCTAGAATCGGCGGGCGGTGCTTTGAGCCGCTGACGGTATGGGACCTCCTCTGTGTGTCATTTCCACTTTAATACAATAACAAAACGAGTAATCCATAAAATGCCGTGAGTCTGTGTGTGCTGGTTTCGCAATAGTGTTGTTTTTCGATGAGAAGATTAAAAACTAACACCGCCTGGATGAGTTACAAGGAGCAAAAAGAGAAGCTTGACAGCCTTCAGTTGTTTGGCCAATTAGCCACAATTTATGTCTTTTATCTCATTTTTATCAATGTTTTATTTTCTTAAAAAGAAATGCCCTGTCATAGCAATATTTTGGGGGAAAAACTGAGACATTTAGGTCTCACTATTCCGTTAGCCTATTACTTTAGTTACTAGTTACTTTGCAGATTCAATTTATCAATATAAAATATAATCAACAAATAAATGATGATGTATTTTTATAGATTAAGCAACCCTATATAATTATCTATAATTAGCCCCACCCTTACCAGCTGCAACGTAAAAATGATGCTTACATTATAATTAATTAATAGAATATTATTCTGAAATTCTGCATAGTGAGTATTTTTACTTTTAGTACTTTAAGTATATGTTGATGCCAATACTTGTATTTTTACCCAAGTAAAATTTAGAATTGATAACTTTTGCTTGTAATAGAGTATTTCTACACTGTGATATTGCTATTTTACTTAAAGTAAAAGGTCTGAGTACTTCTTTCACTACTGTATACTACATTACCACTGTCTTTCATTTTTCACTGTTCCACAAGTAAACTTTAATGCCTTTAATACAAATATTAAAAGATTATAAAGGGTTAAAGATGATAATGGAGGATTTGTTTTGTGATTTGGTATCATTTATCTAAAAATAAGATATATTATTCACAGCGTGTGAATAATATGGAAACTTATTTCCACTGAATAAAGAAAATAAAACTGATGTTAAGAATGATAAATAATAAAATAATATGGTAGCCAATGTCAAAATAACTATCTTTACTTTGCAAATCTCATAATTTTGAAAAAATTAAGAACATTTTCATTTCATAATATAATGATGTTGACTTAAAAAAAAAATCAACTCAGGCTTATAGGTACATTTTATGTTTCCAGCTTAAAGTGCAGAAAATACCAATCAATCAAAATAATTTTCACTTATTATCTCATATTTTGTCATCAGCATTTATATTTTTTTTTATTCCTTTTTTTTTCCTGGCGGGAATGAGCTTCCAGCTGAATCATTGTGCACTGATGAGTTTATGCTTGTGTCAAACTCTAAATGAAACCAAAGTATAATAAAAGATTACAATTTTCAAACAAAGCTTATTATTATGCTCTCACCAACAAATGAACAATCTGTATTTTTGTGTTGCCACATAGAGTCTCATCTTAGTCTAATATGAGTGATTTGTTCAGCAGCTTAAACCTTCATTTCCTTGTTTATTGGCCCCCGAGAAGCTTAATGATATCTGGGTCCAGGCTGGAAAGAGGAGCCCAATTTAAACTGGTCTCATGGGAATATTAGAGGGGATGGTTCAAAGTCTGCTTCCCTCCCTCCCTCCCTCTCTTTCTCTCTGCTCTCTGTCTGCAGTCGGACGCATCTGGACTCGGTGCGAACCGGAATACTTTTAAACTACTACTTTTTGTATTTATATATGCATGTTATATTTAAAACAGTGTGGTGATTGCAGTGTTTTAATGCGTAAAATGATGATTTCTCATCGCTGAAAGATCCACGGAGGGGTTAAAACTTTTTCTAAGCACTCAGTGGAAGAAAACTCTGAACTGGAGCTGGAAAATATTTGGTAATTTTGGACCTTTTTACAAAGGATAACCTACTTTTTTCTGCAGAAAATATAAACTATAAGAATAAACTTCAGGAGATCCAGAACGCGCTGTCTCTGCAGGAACATTATGGGGATACTGGAGTGATTTTCCTCGGGGCGGAGGGGTTTGCTGCTGGACAGTGTTATTTCAGAGCAGAGCTGATCTGAGGGCAGAGGGGAGCTAAATGCGGCTGACTGGCGACCCTGCACCGGGAACCATGAACAGCACCAGCGGGTCTGGCAACTTTCTGCTGGTCCCCATACCGGAGTATCCCCTGCTGGACTGTGTGCCCAACAAGACGGTGAAGATTGTGGTGCTGGGGGCGAGCAACGTCGGGAAAACCGGTATGGATGGATGTTAGAATTATAGTTCATAGGAAGGGAAAATGCAAAATTTAACTGAAAGAGCGAAGTTTATTTAACACAAGCTGAAACTGTAATTCAACAGTTGCCTTGTAGAGATTAAAACAACAACTGATGAAACCACTCATCATGCATCCTGCTATTGTCCTTGTGATATATTTGTCTAATAGAGGCAGGAATATCGTCGTGTGCCTGAAGGAAAATAGTGGAAATGTTTGAAATTAATAATCAATCCTGAACGGCAGGGGGCGACATTTAACATTTTCAGATATTTTATTTATTTGGTTTTTTATATATATTTAGCATTTATTCATTATAATCAGCGGTGGAAGAAGTATTCAGATCCTTTACTTAAGTAAAAGTAGACATGCCACTATGTAAAAATACTCCATTACAACTAAAAGTCCTGCATTCATAATTTTACTTGAATTAAAGTACAAAACATGAAAAATATCAAATGTATTTGTATGCAGAATGACAACTTTCAGATTGTTATGATGTTATTTATTATATTTTTGATTATTATTATTGATCCATTGATGTGTTCGTTGTGGAGATTATTTGAACAATTGTATATATTTTTGAGTAGTTTAATCTGCAGCAGTCATCATATTTTGTAAGATGATCATATCTTGTGTGTTAAATCATAACTGTAATAGTAAGAAGTAACTATAACTGTTAAAAAATAAAGATAAAGATAAATATAGTGGCGTAAACAGTACAATATTTCCCTCATAACATAAAATGCAAATACTCCAGTGAATAAAAAATATAAAATATCCAATATGGGCAAGTAAAAACAAAGGTTAGAGAGAGTTTATTAATGATGATGATATTATTCCAGTTCTTTCGCTTTAGATTTCAAAAGAAGTGGCTAATTTGTCTGATTGTTGGTAAGCGAGGAATTTTACAATTTGTAATAAACCTCAGGGAAGTATTATTACTCGAACTATTAACAATTATTTTTTCACTTAATAGTAAAAATAGCAGGTTTACTCATCACAGGAAGTACTACTCAGCCTGTGAAAACAGCTGTTTTCTAAAGATAAACTACTCAAAATAACCCTGATGATGTCACAGTGATGTCATCAGGGTTAGCCCACCTTGGGCTTGGAGACAACAGACAAATTTATAACAGAAAGTCTGCGTTACAAACTGGACCGTGTACTGTTAGAAAGACATGGCAGGGAGGGAGGGTTTAATGAAAGACGCTATCCAGTTGCATCATGGGAAATGTAGGCTTGGTCTCATGCTAGGGAATAAAAGTCAGGATATCTCCGTCTTTGTTGCTCTGATTTTGATCATTATTTTTTTAAACTATCTCTTGTGAGTTGCTTAACTTTATGAAAGAGCATCACTAACATGCTGGAGTGGCCCTTTAACGTGTAAAATCTGTGGAGTTATCCTTTGAAACTAATGGAAAGAAAAGCTTCTACTTTGATGAAGCTAACAGGTATCCTAAAAAAATACATAAAATGAAACTGGCCTCACAAAAATCAGCAAGAGTTTAAAAAAAACCCCAAACCATGTCCCGATTCCAAAAAACAAGAGATGGATGAGACAATTATTAACCAGTATTAGATGACGCATGAAGGATTGCAACAACAGATTCTGAGGATTGGTGAATCATTTTCTTAGTTCAGAGTTTGGGCCTGTTTGTTTTGCTCATCTCTCTGCTATAAAAGTCTTCAAAATTAAAAAAATATGTCTCACAGAAAAGGGAAATTCCAGCCACACTTGTTAAGAGCAATAAGTAAAAGCATATAAGTGTTATATAGGTCAGTAGGTTGCAGCAGGTCAGTGGGTTTTTCTAATACATCAGGAAGTTTAAGAACAACGGCAGCTTTTATACTTAATGCACACAAGTTTAGAAAATTGGCATATACAAACTTGAGTTTGGCGTCTTTTTCCCTTTGTCTTTGCACTCACGAAATAAATTGTCTGCATCCCTGTTTCAGAGTTTTCTTGTTTCTTTTCAGCTCTGATTGTCAGGTTTCTGACCAAGAGGTTCATCGGGGATTATGAAGCAAACACTGGTGAGTTTCCATCCAATTGTTTGTAATAGGAGAAGAAACGTTTATCAAAGTCAGCAGCAAAAATAAACGCATTTACTGACTGACTGGAGAGGTCTAGAAAAAAGTACCCCACTATTGATCCATTCATCCAGGCATTCATTCATCCGTCCACCTGTCTCTTTCGTTCTCCACAGGAGCGCTCTACTCCAGAAAGGTCACACTGGATGGGGAGGAAGTGTCACTTCAGATCCAGGATACTCCCTGTGTCGCTCTCCAGGTAACTCATGGAGGCAGAGCCACAGCAGCCGTGTTTCCATCCCAGAGTTTTCACATCTGGATGGAAACAGCAAAATGTAAACGCCCTCCGCTTGAGGTGGTTTTTGCTACAAACACATTTGTCATGACTTTACTATGACTTAATATTCTCATAATGCAGCATACAGACAGCTGACATAGCTGAAAGTTTATCTTAAAACAATTCCTGAAGACCTATATGTGTTTTGTTTTGTTTTTTATAGAAGTCACCCAACTACTTCTTCTTCTGGCTTTTTCCTCATAGACAGTTGGCGTCCAGCTTGAAGCACAAAAGTTGGAGTGCAACAGGGTGATATTAGCTGAATTAAGCTTTTCTGGCAAACTGTTTCCAGAGTTTTTGGCAACATGTTAGCTGTATTGTTTGTGCACTGCACTGCTCGAAGATCATTTAGCAGTCAAACACTGTGGCTGATGTGCCAAAATGTGCCCTCCCTAACAAAACGCTGTCCTCAGTGTGTGTTGTTATTTAACGGCTGCAGAGAGAAGTAATCGCAGAGGTAGAGGAGCTTGACATGTGACGGGTCATAGTGTTAATTTCCTTGTGGAGTCAGTAGGCTGTTGTGGTCTCAGGTCTGAGGCTACAAACAAGCCTGGCTAGGAAAGTAAGCAGGCTACTTTGCCCATTTAATGCTTTGTAATCCTGTCACAGATTTATTAAAACATGTTTTGGCATAAAATCCAGGTTAGATAGACTGCCAGTGGAAAGATGGGAAATGGCAAACCAACATCAGGCATTTGGAAGAGCTCAGTGATTTAATTAAACCTACAATTTGTGCTCAGTTTGTGTGCGCCCTCTGGCCGCGCAAGAGCAGTTTGCTGATGCTAATATGCGCGCATAAAAAGTAAATTTACTCATGTAGCAAGAGTGTAGCTAGCTTTAGCCGTGGTCTGCTGAGAACCTTAGTTAGATTTATGCGTGTGATTTTTCTTATTTGTAGGTGGATAATCGGTAAAGACTGGTATTATTACAGCTAAAATCATTTTAGATGGTCAGTTGGCTCACTTATGTTAGCTGTGTTGCTACTACTGGTCTTTCCTTATTCACACTTACTGACTCGCTGCTGTGGCACAAAAGTCCAAACTAAACAAGACCCTTAAGATGTTTTTCCCCATTTAAATGTACCATCTTTCCATTTTTCAGTGAGTGGTTGACTCTAAATTATAAGACAAGTATACGTCTTGCATTTACAATGGGATTTAAATTATCTGCATTTTCACCTGTAATTGGTATGTTGGGTTAAAACGCTCAAAAAGTCCTGATCTTTGTTCTATGTCTCTTGCTGAATGTTTTATTTAAAGGTTGAACTCATCAAAGGCCCAGTTTAAAAAAAAAAAAAACTGCAATTTTTTATCTCAAAGCAATTTTTAGGAATGTATTTGAAGTGAGAGGAAGTGACTTTCTCCTCGCTCATGATGAGTATAATGAGTGCAACGTGCCGCATAGCTCACCCTGCCCGACACCGGCAGTCTGTTTACAAAACCCGAGCCTCAGAGCTGCTCATTTCCTACAGTACATTGGGGGCATAGATAACGGAGGATGAGGAAGTCCCCCCTGGCAGGATAGGGGGATGGTGGTGACCGGCTTCCAGAGATTAGACAGAAATAATTGGTGTGTGCAGAGCAGAGAGCTTCTGGAAGATTGTTAAAAGCTGCACCAGGAGAGATTTATAAAACTCAAAACAGAGGAGAGTTGTAGATAACAATGGTAAAAATCCTCAACAGCAGTAAGTGTCCCGAGAAAACTGAACTCATCCTCAACTCTTGGTTACAGAAAATATGTTTCGCTTGGTCATTATGCGGAACAAAATGAGTGTAAGAAGTTGCCCAACCTGAAGAAGTCAAATTGTTCCTGAACTGACAACTTGGTGGTCCGGTGGGTCGGGGGTTCAAACTCTGAACCAGCAGGTGTGTGTGTCAATAAACAGCCATTTGTCAGTAAAATCACCACCTGCTAACTCACTTTCAGCTGCTCGGGATAGATGCATTGACATGATTGTGTTTTGCTGATATGGCACCTCCATCGGTAGAGGAAGCCTCATCAGCAGCCTTTTTTTCCAACTTTAGGCAACTAAAACGTACTTTTTTGAGGTTAGGGAAAGATTAAAGCAACATTAACGTTAACATTGGTATCGGACGTGAACCTCAACATCTGGTGTCGAACTCAGACGCTCTGGATGTCCATTCATCCTCTGGGATCTCACTGGGAATGCACCGCACCACTTCCTGCTCTGCCACCGAAAATAATCATGGGTTATTTTAAACCAGTTAAACAAATGATAGTCGTTTTCTGCTGAGTGCTGAGTCTCGACTATCAGTCTTTCGCTGCTGCTGTAACTGTAAGGAATGAGGAAATGTTTGTGTTGGGAGTGTTTTAAAGTAGGAAGCTCTGTCTGAGTATTTACCAGACAGTGTGAGATATTTTTTACACTTACATGTCCATCTGTGGATCTTTTCAGGATGATGCTGAGGGCCTGTACTGCCAGGAGCAGATCAACAGGTCAGACTTATTTACTTAAATATGCATTAAACTAATAAATTACTATCCTGCAATAACTGTGTCATAACTGCACTTCCAGGTCAATCTACTGGGCAGACGGCTACGTGCTGGTTTTCTCCATCACAGACCACAACAGCTACCGCACCATCCAGCCGCTGTACCAGCACGTCAGACGCATACACCCCTCTGGAAACATACCTGTTATACTGGTCAGTGTGTGTCTCGTCGAAACACAACATATCCTGCCTGTAAAAGCTCTAAATTATACGAAATGCTGGCGATGTATTAAGGAGAGTTTGATTCGATTTAATGCTAGCACACCAAGGAGTTTTTTGCGTCAGCGTTTAGCCGAGCCAAAGTCTTTCACTCCTTGTCTAGAACAGACAATAACAGTTTACCTACTAACCCTAATCCCCATAATCTAATCTGTCCTGTAATCTGTAATCTGCTGCAGGTTGGCAACAAGAGCGACTTGCTCAGAGCCCGACAAGTGCCGGCAGACGAAGGCGAGACGTTAGCAGCTTCTCTAGGTTCTCCTCCTCCTCCTCTTTCTTTTTTTCTTCTTCTAATTTTGTTTTTTTTCCCGCCTTTCTTCCTCTTCTTTCTTCAACATATTATTTTCATGATTTGTGGTCTTCTTTCTCCATCTTTTTGTCATGCCTCTGGTTGTTTTCTCCAAGACCACACACCCTTTTCATATTTAAAATGCAGTATCACACATGCAAGCATACATACAAAAATTAGGTGTTTTCTAAATGAAGCCTGGTATGACGTGCTCACCATTTCTCACTAAATTAAATTTTTAAATTTTCCTCATTCACTTTTTCTCTTTTGACCTCTCCTCAGGGTCACTGATGACTTTCTCCTTCTTTTACATTTCCTCTTTCCGTCTTTTTACATCATTTTGTAGCTTATTTTATTTTTCACATTTGTTATTTGTCTTCACCTCCCCTTCATTCAACTCACATGACATTCAAAAAGCTTGAAGATGTTTTTTGTTTTTGTGCAAATGCTAGTTTTTCCCACGGTAGCCAATTTGTATCTGCATCTGGCAGATGTTGATTCACGCTCTGAATGCGCAGAAGAAGAAAATTAAAAGATCCTTACACACACACACACACACATGTCTCTGGCTCCTTCTAAACTATATCCTGCATGCTGCCTAATGAATGAGGAATGTGTTGAAAGATAAGAGCAGCCCTGATCTGAACACTGCTTCTGCTCACAGGAGGGGTTTACTTTGAGGCCTCGGCCAGAGAGAACCACGAGGGAGTCCACGCCGCCTTCCTACATCTCTGTCAGGAGGTGGGACTTTTTGTTGTTAATTTATTGGTTTGTTCATCTTCTAGTTAAGGATGGGGGATGGCATTTGTAGCTCTTGTTTTGTCTGCAGAACCCATTTTTTGTCTCGTAAAGGCATTTTATAGAAAGATATCAGGACGTTATGCGCTTTGAATCCACCAAACTTTCAGGGATTTTCACTTCCTGTGAAAACTCTGATTACACAGAGTCACTGAAAAATACAAAAATACCACATGTTTGTCTTTTTGGACAGAAAGAGGTATAGCAGCCCACATTGGTCTGTTCTGTATATTTGCTTTTCTGGTAGAGTAATAATAGTTTTTGCCCAGAGGCTCATTACATTTGGGTGTGTTTAGACCATCTGTTTCCTTCTCTGGTGTTCAAAACAGCAGATTCCCATTCAACCGTAGTTCTGTTCAATGTCAGTGATATTAGTTTATCCAAGCGTGCATTAACTGATAAGGTTCTTTAAAGCTGCACAAATCAATATGCCTATAACTAAGCCTAAAACACTCATCTTTGAGCTCATAGTTTTGGTTTTCTGGCTCTCAGCTCTTGTTAAACATGTTTCCAACCGCTGCAGGCAGCTGTTTTCAGCAAAAAGCAACTAGCTGGTGAACATAGCGAAGCATTTGGCAGCTAAAGGGACAGATATTTCCCTAAGGAAGCAATACAGAGCTAAAAGGAGAGTAGAAAATTGGCGTTGTATTCATCAGGTGGCCAGAAACATGACTCAAAATCAATGATAATGTTGCTGGGTGTGCTAATACACAACTTTATAAGAATATATCAGTGTTGTGTTTACTGCTTGTTCTGCTGCCCCCAAGTGGCCAAAAATAATTTAATGCGGCTTTAAAATTTACTATCCTCCTTTGATTAGTTTTAATCAAAAAATAGATGCATAAATTATAAATGTATCTGTTCTTATTGTAAATAAAGTAGAAGGAATATAAAATCCACAATATTGAAGTATTATAGTGTAGTGTAGAACATTATAGTAGTCCATTGACAATTTTAAGATTTTTGTTTGGTTTTAGAAACTAAATTGGTAGAAAGTTATTATTCTTACTAAATGTCTGATTAGACTTGGTTTGAGGTTGTTAATAGACATGACTTGACTTCTCTACACTTGACTTGAAGCTTGTCCCTCAAGACTCCATGTCACGGTTCTGGTTTAATTTCAGCGAGTCACCGTGTCCTCTGTGTTCCAGGTGATCCGGGCGTTGGGCGGAGGGAACGGGGAGAAAAGAAGAGGAGGCCTCCACCTGGCCAGACCCAAGTCTCCCAACATGCAGGAGCTGAAGAGGAGGTTCAGGCAGGTCCTTTCCTCCAAAGTCAAGTCGGCCACAACGCTCTGATTGCAGGATGGGACCAAAAGACAACATGCAGCCGGACACGTGGCAAAGATAAGAGCATCCATGGAAATAAAAAGGTTCTAGTCCTTCTATGATGGAAGGCAGAAGAGAAGTGGTAAGAGGCTTCGATATCGAAGATTTTTGATTTTTAAGTTTGGGAATTCAAGCCGTTAATGGCATGAAAAGGCACGGTTGACCGAATCACAAGCAGTCGTCATGAGACCGACGAATAAAGACTGAATGGAGCTTTCTGGCAGCTAAGCTCCTCTTCATCTTCTTGTGTTTTGGACGAGGCTCACAGTCAACATGACCTCGTTCCAGGTTCAAGTACAACAAGGATGCTGCTCAAAGCGAACATGTCAAGGACTGATAAACAAACAGCTTGGGTCAGAAACTCGGCATGTTTACCGTGAAGGACAGTGAGAGTAAACCTTCCGACAATTCATGTCTTCGTTTACTTGAGGCTCAATACATCATGACAAAAGTGAACTTAATACATCAAATTATTAACAGTTGCTTCAAATGTCCTGTCATGTAACACGGAGTCTCATTTTACCCCCTACCTGTTAGTTTCCTCTATTTTGGTTTTAATTGAGATTGTTTTGTTGTCTTTGCAACTAAATGATGCTCACAGGACTCATTTTTTTCATTTGGTTCACGGTTGTTAATCCATGTGAGAACAATGCCAGAATTCAACTTTGCTGGTACCAAATAAATGAAATGCGAGTTTCCATCCTTTCTTTTGCAGACTTGGAGTCCTATTAAAAAAGTAGCCTGAACCAAAACAGGAAATGATCCCAAAACACAAGCGTTCAAGGCTTTACACTGAGATAAATGCTGACATTTGACAGCTGGAAAGGAAGCTGAGTGTATCAAAACACAGTGAGGACAAACTCCTGATAGTTATGGAAGTCGATGGCTGCCAATAATAAAATGCAATAATTTAATCAAATTGGAATGTTATTTTCCATTTGTGCATAATGTATGACAAAAATGAAAGTTTTGAATTTAAAAACAACAATTTCCTTTTTTACATTTGAAAATAAATAATTACTGCCAAAATAAAACTTAAAATTGAAACTTTATTTACACATAATTTTCAGAGTACTCCAGTGCCATAATGATTATAACATTAAATGTAAAATGTACTTTTTATTTATGTTTTCAAATTGAAAATGGAACCTAACTGTTGAATTATGTCCTTTTAGATTATTTCCAAGAAAAGTGAAAGTTTTCATAATATCACCATTATCATTAAACTGACCATTAACATTTCATTTTCGTTCAAAATTAGCTTTGATCAGGACATTTTTATTTGGCCTGAATTGTATTTTCAAACATTGAAAATTATTTATTTTAACTTTGTCACACAACATGCGCACACAAAAATGGAGAATGATAATAATGGCAGCCATAGGCTTCCATATTCACCTGTTAATTAATGTTTTAACTGGTATGAACACCAGAGTCCATTAATGCTTTGCTTAAGTTACAAGAGCTGTAATTAGATTAGTTTTAAACCCCTAAAGTCATCACCAAAATCTTTATATAATCTGGCAGGGTGACGGGAGGCTCCATGTGACTCATTTAAAAGCCCTAGTTCGCCTGAAATTGTGACAAAGTAAACTTTTCCACTATAGCTCAGCCCAAATAATCCAAACTCGAGGTGTGAAAGCACCTTTAATGGCTCGCAGTCCGAAGAGTATTTCATTTCTGTTGTTTTTTAAGGAAGGTTTTAGTGTTTTGTGGAGTTAAATGTTGTCTTTTCTTACCAACAAGAAGGAATTTCTGGGCGAGTCACAGTTTCTCGGTACCAAGAGAGTTGACACTGTTTGCAGGAAAGACAATATCCAGTAAGTCCAGAATGTACTGGTTTTGTTCATGGGTCAAAATCCAAAACTGTTATTGAATTAATGGAATTGATGTAGCTGTAACTGGTTCAAGTGTGTTAAAGGAAGTTGGGAAGTGTGTATGTTGTGTGTGTGTGTGTTTTGCTGTTCTCATGACCTCTCCACTCATTGACACACACACACACACACACACACTCAACATTGCCAGTAAAGACAAATTCCTCAGCATCTGGAATTTCTTTCTTGGTCAGTGAACTGCCACTCTCACCCTTTTACACACACACACACACACACACCCAAAAAATTGTCTGCTGACCCCAACTCGTGACCTTTTGCCATTTGACCTTTAAAAGCAGCAGGGCTCCATCAGAGTCTGGAAAAAGGTTGAGATAAAGCCAGTCGTCTCACTCGCTGTGTATCCAGACAAAAATCCTGAGATGCCCTTTGATAAATGCCAAGACAAAAATAAATAACGTGTGAGTGTGTGTGTGAGGGAGATGGAGATTTTCCCCATAATTTTCAGCTACTTTAAGTCCAATTTCCTCGTGTTTTCTTTTGAGACCCAACTTTACTTCCCACACACACCATGTCGCTCTTAAAGACCTCCTTCCTGTGTGCCACTGGAACAAGTGTTCCTACGTTCTCAAATGAACAAATGAGGAATTCCTCCCTTTTTTTCCTTGACGCCAGCAATCTGTTCTAACATGGACTTTAAATGTGTGTTTATTTGATAGTTTATTTGAGTTAATGTGACATTTATGAAGCCAGATTTAGAAAATGGAGCCTCCACAAAGTGTTCCCTTTTTCGGTAAGGAGAAAGGGAGTGAGTAGGTGATCTTCTGGGTTCTGGTTCAAAAAGTAAGAAAACTAAATAACCCCGACATTGTTACTAGATATCTAGTTCTGCTCAGCAGTGAGATGCCACAACACAATGCTAAGGTGCAAGAAGGCACAACTGTAGTTACCAACGGCCACATACAAAGGATGCTTTACAGATAAAACATGCAAAAACTGAGGATAAATCAATGCATTAAGCAATCGGTAAATCAAAATAATAGAAACACACACCTGACAGAAATATTGCACATTGGGAAAACGCTTCATAAAGTGAATAAACTCCATTTCTATCATAAAGCTCATATCAAAATTCTCCATAATGCTTTAAATGGCCTTCATAGCATTTAGCTTTGAATTTAAAGCCTTTCAGTGCCAGCTGTTGCTTGATCAATGTGGAACTGCAGTATGACTGATTGAAAAATACATAAGGTGTTCATTAGTATCAGTTCCTGTCCATTCAGTGTTCTTGTGAGCTCACTTGGCAAAATCTTTTTATGTCCCAAATAGGATGAAAGCTTTGAAACACTGAAGAATACAAACGAGCTGATGCCAACTCCTCTGACATGTTTAGTCTGAGTCTGTTGAATCTGGACATGAACAGACTTAATCATGAAAACACTGGTTGAATGTCCCCATTTTGAATCTAATGATGTCTACTGTCTTAAATTAATATTTATTTCTATGCTGTCTGCATAGCTGAGTATACGTATTTGTGTGTAAGGGGTTATGACATAGCTTCGGATCCTACGCCTGTAGCTAATCCCCCTTAAAAAATGCAGTTACACAAAACAACAACGGCAACTAGACTACATGGACGCCGCAAGAACTATAGCTTTATAGGCTTTCGTAAAGTTTAACAAATATTAAACTTTCATGGTTTAAAAACTCGTAATGCACAGAGTAATAATTGACCTTGCTTGCAGTTCGAGGGGTCCTGGCAACATTTGTTCAGACATCTCTTCTATAACGGTGGTCTAACAGGAAACTTTCTTTTGGTATGCATAAAAGTAGACGGTTATAAACATAGCTACTAACATGCTAAATATGTAGCAGACTGGGACAGATGAAATCACACGGTCAGCTTATCAACAGCAAACGACCCACAACAACCAAACACAAACTTGTGGGTGTTCTTGTTCTGGGGACCACTATGGGAAAGCACTCCATCAAGCAGTGTGGAGGACATAGACCAGCTGTGTGTGCAAGTGTGTGTGTGTTAATGCCTCGTTCTGTTATCTGTAGGAGGCGGCAGGAAGTTAAAGTCCTGTCCGGGACCAAGTCAAGACCCCAAACCCAGAGAGCGGACGAGAGACAGAAAGGCTGCAAGAAGATCTAAGACTTTAGGAAGTAAAAGAAAATATGAAATAAATAGAAATGACGACAGAAAAGCTGAGAGGATGAATCATAATGTTAACTGTCTCCATATTAAAGGGAGGTAGACAGTCCAGGGAGGAAAGAGAGAAGATAGTGGGTGTTGAAGAGAGACAAGGTCAGACAGATAAACCTGAGACACAAAAACACAGAAACGGGAAGATTATCAGCTTGTTTGTCCTCGCGTGAAACAAATGAACGTGTCAGCTTTTAGCACAAGACAAGATACTAAATGTTCGGCTCCGCAACACAATAATACTGTTACGAGTGACAGCTAAATGACGCCAACGCTGCTTGAGACTTTACAAAGGCAGGTAGGCCTTGTAAATCCACACATTTTGAGTATTTAATTTTCGGCATTCAAAGGCTTGAAAGAGCTTGAAAGACTTATGACTTGACTTTCCCCAAAAGACTAAAGAAAATCTTTATCTGGTGCCCCTATTGTCAGGAAAACACTAGCCCGGTTTTCATCAAAATGTAATGCAAATTTAAAGCGCGTTTCCGTGTTGTGCGAATATTAGAAGTTGAGCGCGGCGAGATAAAGAAAGAAGAGGCCGCAATGAGATGACATAATGAAAAGAGGTTCAGTCAGGCAGCTAACGTACAGCCTCCTACTGAAAACATAAGCACTTGAGAAGCAGGGAAACTTGCTTCTACATAAGTAAAATAATTGAATCTTGTAATCAAATTGGATTCAACGGATAGTGTTGACGTGATAATCTGCCTCAAACTACGCCGGCATTTGAAGCAATTAGGTGAAACTGATCTATATACTTTAGCTGCTTCCTGTCTTGAACTCTAACCTTAATCTTTGTTTATGCCTTTTGGCCTCTTCCTTTCATTTCTGGCAAAATGGCTGTAAGTATAGAGTTAATGCACGAACAATATCTGAGGTCTGCTGTCTCTATTTTTGGCTCCAAAGCTCCCAGTGGGTAACCCATTTAGCCTCCCATTTCCCCTCTCTCCCTGCGTGCCCCTTTTCTCACTCTTCCTCTCTTCATGCAGCATTTCTTGAGACTAAGCAGGACATTCAAACTAAAGATTTAAGGATTTACCAGAACCAACAGTGCCTTGCCCGTGGGCGCTTCCCACAATAGTTGTTGAAGGAGAGGAGAGCATTGTTTATTCTTCTCTCCAATCTCCAACACTTTATTTTCGACCATGTCTCTGCCTTACGCCTCCTTCGTCTTGGCTTGTATCATGCTTTCAAGATAAGCTAATGATTTTTAAAATGCTCTGATTCATCACCGCAAATTCTCACTGGAACGCTTTCAAGCCAAGCAACTCAGATTTTCATTCTCGAATGCAACTTGGAAGCTGATTAATTAATGACCCACATGAAATAGCTGCTGGAAAACTATCTGCTTTAAGATTTGGACCACTTAAGTCTCAGGAATGTTTTCATATTCTCCAAATTGTTTTAACTTTTGCTCCAATAGCTCATGTAATCATGTGTTTTTTTTATATATAATGTAGGCTATTTCCAATGTTTAGCTACACAAATTTCAAATTCATCTTCAGAATCCATGAAAACGTGTTTAGCTGTAGTGTTGTAGTCAAACTAACTTGACATTCTGCAGAAAATATAGTCTTTTATAAGTATATAGTCTTACATTTTGTCTGGAAATACCCTTATTCACGTTCTTATTCGTATAATATATTATTTAGGTTTAAAAGTTAAGAGTTATGGGAGCAAGATTGCTCTTTATACTGTTGTTCAGTTGTTACTTTTCACCTGAATTTATAAAGACACTGTCATATCAATCTCATCATCTGGATTATATGCTAACGTGCCTTTTTCAGGGTAAAGATACCTTTCACCTTGAGTTCCACTCTTCTTGCTAACTTTGTTCTCTTTAGAGATTATTGAAGAACTGAAAGTGATGCTTAAAATCCTCAAGCATAAACCATCTACAGATATTCCCAAAGCAGGAGATGTTATTTCTCTTCAACAGAGTCTAATCAAAAAGATCTTTCTGATAACTCTGTTTAGTTTATGATATATGTCAGTGCTTTGCCTCTGTGTTTTCCATAAGAGACCATGTTGAACATCCCTCAGAGCAGCTCTATGGGAGGAGTGAGATTAGAGAAAAGTTTTAGAGATCCTCCAGTTGCCATAACAAATAAACAGCAACCACAGCAACTTTGTGTGCATGTTAGTGTGCACTTATGCTAGCTGCCTCCTGGACACTATCTGATGGAGTGGTGCAGCTTCATAAGCCAAAGAAAGTCAACCATCACAAATTGGGAGAAAAAAAAACAGAAAACCATGTGTTTGAGAAAGAAACACAAAAGTTAACTCTCAAGTGTCTGTTTTTACTGCTAGTCTGGCGCTAATAAATTAGCCTTTTGTATTTGTAATTAGCCCCGTGTGTGTGATTGTTTCTGGGTGGCGTGGTCGTTCTTTATCCTTTTCATTCATGTCACTCTTTTTGCTTTTCTGACTTTTCATCCTTCCCCCTTTGATGTGTGGTCATATTACAGACCACATCAGATAAGGAAAATTCGTAGACTGACTGAGGTGGGGCCGGCAAAAGAAAAGAAAGACACTGACTGGATATTTCAGCACAAGTCAATGTGGAATTGACTGCTATTAAATACAGTATGTATGTTAAAAGAAGTAACGAAGCTAAGTAATGAATCGTGACCTGGAGCTTGTTGCACCAGCTGTTTGTAAATTCAAAACTGGCTTACTTATAAGGTATAAGTAATGCAGATTATGCATCACTAAATTAAAAAGAGTAGTTCTTGCACCTATGAATGACATATATGATCAAACATTTTACCGAAATGTCGTTTAAACCTGCATTAATAGATATTTATATACAGTAGTCAAATGTAGGATCATTGCTGGTCCCGGCAATGTGACTACCAGTACACGTCCTTCCATAACGGATCAGTAAGGAAACACTGGGGAGTTACCCACTCAATTTGGCTAACTGCTCAAGCCTAATATTAGCTTCAGCTAAACTTTGGAGGGGATTTTTTTTCAATGGAAAGAGGGCTGTGGACTTTTTGTTTGGCTTGGAAACCCCAGGAGGAGCTCGAAACCGTTTCTGGGGAGAGGGACGTCTGGACTGCCCTGCCTTGCCTTGCCGCGACCCGGCCCCAGATAAGCAGAAGAAAATGGATGGATGGATTTGTAACGATTTTGGAAGTCACTGTTCCTCACAAAAAGAGGTGTCAAATCTGAAAACACTAAACAACATAATTCACAGCCATCAATCATTCCCCCTAGAGCTGTGGATTTCCAATATGGCAGCCGTAGGGAGTGTTACGTCACATGGGAGCCTTGTATTCAGCTGCGGTCACCACTGATGGTATGTGAAAACCTGTTTTGTCCTGTTTGAGGCCTTGTTGTGACCCCCCCTCCAGGCCCTCCAGGCCCTCCAGCCCCTCCAGCTCTGCTCACCGCGGTGCCAGTCAGTCTTGAGAATGAGGAGCCCTCCGTCAGTGACCGCTAAGTGGCCGTTTCATAAAGATAAGTGCCATTCAGAAAAGAAAGAGTTGGTGATCGATTCAAAGAGTCGCGTATGGCAAGAGACTGTCAACACCTGGCTATAAGGAGACCGTTGGGATGTGTACAGTAACCTGTGGTTGAACTCGGCTGTAGACCTGAGTCAAAATGAGCTCTGTGACAGACAGAAAACAGACTAAAACCTCCCTTGGTGTTGCAAGTCAAACCAAAAAATTTGAAATAGATGGAAAACTAAAGCAGTCATGTGGTAAATATTTAATGTCCCTACAATGTTGATGATCCAGGGCAATGGTTCCTAACCTTTTTTGGCTCATGACCCCTTAAAATAAAGCTATATGTATACAAAGGGTCTATGGATTATACCTAAGTCAACCAAAAAGTAAAAGTAGTTATTTGAGTGATTTTTAGAGGCCTTTTAAAACAAAGACTAGAATAATGTCGAAGAAAATGTTTGTTTGTTTTTTATAATGTATTATCTGGTGACCCCTTATATTTCGGTTGTTCTTAGGATGAAATCTTTTACATGATTGTATTAGTAATGTTATTCGTAATTTTATAATCACATTTCTGCTTAATGTTGATTTTGTGGCATATTTTGTGTTGTCCGTCTTACGTTGTTTGTCTGTAACTCAGTGTTGTTTCTACCTATCTTGGCCAGGACACTCTTTAAAAAGGATAGTTTTAATCTCAGGGCGCACTCAAGATCACCAACAAAGATAAGGCTGTTTGCCTTAAGTGACATCACTTGAGGCGATTTGTCAAACTTCACAAAAGGCTTTATACAACTTTTTTTTCCTGTAAACAGACTTTAATGTGTAAAATTGATGCCGTTCCTCTTTAACTCTTTAGTGCTCACTAACTTTCCTCTGGAGCTTTCAGCCACATCTCATGGCCTTGACTGCATATTTAGTCCACATTTAGATGGCGTTAAAGCAGCATGTATTTAAAGGTGTACTGCAGCATTAATGGAGTCAGAGGGTTCATCTGGCAGGTCAGGACTCCACATCTGGACTGATTTGTCTTGGTTTTGACATAATGTTGGTTTAGTTAGGTTCAGAGAGAGAGAAAAAGAGAGAGAGAGGGCATGGCAGAGTGGATTAAAAAAAAGGAGTTACAACTTTATTATCCAAACCTCATCTCTAACATTTTGATGCCTTTATTTTTCCTGATCTGTTTTTGACATTTAGGGGGAAAAAATGTTAAAACGTGTTTGAATCATGCCAACCGAGTAAATCCCAAAGGAGAGGATGATTAAAAAAAGAATCAGATAATCAACTTAAAGCCATCAGCCCCATGAAAGGACCAGAACAGTGACGTTTACCCTGCAGAAATGTGCAGTCTGTTCTGCCACATTGTGCAACGCCTTGTAACTTTTTATCACCCGGAGTCCTTTTGGATCCAAGTACAAACCTCCGTTTCTGGAGAGGCTGGTTGGTGTTTCTGTATCGTGCTGCCCTCTAGCTTTCGGAGAAGCACTGTACTGTGTGCTATAGAGGGGAATATAGTGTGGAGGAAAAGGTACTGAGGATCAGACGGGGGTCTACCTTCACTTTCATTAGCTGAAAAATGTTGCAAATGCACGTCCTTGTCTGACTGGACAAAACTGGAAGGCAAAATCTGTGTTGATGAGTTCATAAAGTTTTCTTACACCAACCTAATAATAATAATAATAATAATGATCATCGTTTTCACTTCACCTCTGTCAGTGCGGCTTACAGCTACATAGGTCCTGATTGGATTTGATATAATCTGACAGGACAGGTCACACACTTGTTCTAGGTCATCACACACACACACACACACATATACGAGCTGTAAACCCTCTTGAGATACACGACCAGCTGAGTTACATCCTTATAATGCGGCGACACTCACTTGGTTCCTGGTGGTTTTGACAACTTTTCTGGCTTTTGGATGTAAACAAAAGAGGACGTGATGAAAGTATCCACTGCTGTAGCACTTTGGTGCAGAAGGAAGACCTCTCCGTCTCATCAATGCATGGTAGGAATCCTTTAATGAGAATAATCATAATATGATGGATATAAATTAACATGTATGGGCAAGAGAACATAGTACAAGTACATCCAAATATGAACAACCTGAAATAAAAAATGGGCACAGTCAGTCTGCGTGTGTGCAGGTCTGGTTAAGTGGGTTTTAAGAAGTAATTTAAAAGACGATACTGACTTTAAAGTTCAGAAAAGCAGAATTGCAGAACATGTATTGCTTCTGAGAGATACTAACACATGTACTCTGCATCTTCACACATTTTTAGCATCTAAGAAAATTGCCCTCATTTAAGGCTCTTAAAAACTTGTCACCCTGCAAGTAGATTTTAGATTGTAGAAGCAAAAAGGATTACATTTTTGGGCCCAGCTCACTTTGATTTGTCTTTTCTCAGAGGATTACGATACAGTACAGGTATGAGAGGTTCACACCAGATAATCCTGTTGTAGCTGACTGAGCCAGGTACAATCTCCGAGTCTAAAGTCACTAAAAGCTGCTCTTGCAAGACTTTGGTTTCCATTAAAATGACATTAAAAGTCAAAACATTATAAATCTTCTTCCAGCTTATGTTTAAAAAAAGACTTGTTTGTCTTTGTCCTTTCATGTTAAAGTATATCACAGCACTGCAAACACAATGCAGACTCAACTGAGAAAAGTCGTTATCTCCTCTGCCTCTTCCCAATTCACTTTTTTGAATAAATGATGGGCACATTGCTGAATTTGTGCAAAAGAGTTTTCATAAGTAGAGAGATCATGTTTCTAGGGATGCCCTCATAATGTATTCCGTTTTTCATTGAGATTCAGGATCAGTAGAATCAGTGTTTCTCTACAAAATCAATTCACTTTTACTTTCTATTGTTCCAGGGAAGCAGCACCTTCAGACCGTCTTCCTCCAGGTTCTTGTGAGCTCTGGAGGTGGTGAGCCTTGAGATGCAATCACAGCGCCGTGCCTTCATCATCTTACCTCAAACATGGAAGCAGACACCAGGCAATGCTCCTGACGCCGACCCATCATCCCTTCCTCCTCCTTGTCTTCAGTTCTCTCCTGTCAACCATTTCTCTCCATCCCAACTTTCTTCTTCTTCTGTTTCCTCTCCTCCTTGTGTTCCCTCTTCTTCTTCCCCTGCTTTGTCCCCTCATCACCCTTCTTCCTCGCCTCCATGCCACTCCTCTCCTCTGCTCCCTCCATCCCTGCATGGCCTCCTGAGGTTGCTCCTGGTTCTCTTGGCCTCCCTGTGTTTACTGCCCTGCCCAGCACAGGCAGCCTGGTTCCGGGTCGGGTTGGTGGGACCGTGGGGGTGTGATCCTCTCTATGCCAAGGCCCTTCCCAGTGTGGCGGCACAGCTCGCCATCAATCGCATCAACAGGGACCCCTCACTGACCTACGCTGTAACGTTTGACTATTCTGTGCTGCAGGTGCGATGCTGATCTCAGCTTGGAAATAATGTGAATTAAACCACTAAATGTATCAGCATTATGCGTGTTGATATCCATAAATCATTTCATTGTCACAGTTTAACATCTGTGTGCAGAAACCCAAAGCTTTTCCGAGTAAGCTAAGGGAGCTACATTAGCTAAGATCAATAAATTAGCTGTTAGCTAAGGTAGCACCACTAAGCAGAAAAAAGCTAAGACCGTTTGCCTTTTTATTTGGGAGACTGAGATGATAAGTTTAGTATCAATCTAATGTCCGCACGTTATGTACAGAGCTGGAGCCAGGACGTGGTTAGCATAGCTTAGCATAAAGACTGGAAACGGGGGGAAACAGCTAGCCTGGCTCTCTCCGAAGCAAAAACAACACCTACCACGCCTATGCAAGGAGAGGAAAATACTACATATAAATAAATATTGCACACAAAGACACTTAGAGACTTGAGTAAAAACAGCACAAATAACTGGGGAATTGGTGCAACCATAAGCATTAATGGTTGAACATTGGACCGTTTTCTGTATGTGCTGCAAGATGATTTTACAAACCAACTTGTCTGAGGATACATACAGAAAGTTGCTGGCTGGCTGGTTGGTACAGTGATTCATTGATGGATTGATTCTCACTTTTCAGGAGCCATGTGAGACATCAAGGGCGCTGGAGGCGTTTATGGGTTTCCACACCAAGGCCTCAGGGTACATTGGACCAGCCAACCCTGGCTACTGTGACGCTGCTTCAATGCTGAGCAAAGGATGGAACAAAGTAGGTGGTGTTTCTGTGTGAATGGTATTTTAGAGGGATTTTAGTTATGTGTGGTCACATTAGAAATGCCTACTGTGACATGTCCATTTTCTCTTCTACTCTCCTCCTGCAGGCATTGTTTCCTTGGGGTTGTGTTGGCTATGAGCTAGACGATGTTCGGAGCCACCCAACCTTTGCCCGCTCCATGCCGAGGCCCACCTGGGTGCTGCTCAGTTTCATAAACTACTTCAGGTGGGCCCACGTTGGCATCATCTCCTCCTCAGAGGACATCTGGGTGGAGACAGCCACCAAGGTTTGAATATTTTTCATTTCCCACATTTCTGCAAAAAACCAAAACAGCTATTGGTTTCTACTTGCTGCAGAGATCTTGATAAATCCAATAAAACTTTTAGATGACAGAGGAACTCACACTTTGCTGGGACATAAAATACCTAATTATGAAGAAATGGAGCGGAAAAGTGCTCAAAAATGTGACTTTTATTTTACATTTCCTCTCTTTTCTTGCCGTTTCAGCACCTTGATTTCCTTGTTTGAGTTCATGGTTTTCGTCTGGTCAGTGTGTGTGTCGTCTCTGTCCCGTCCAGGTAGCTGATTCCTTGAGGAGCCATGGTCTGCCGGTCAGACTGGTCAGTTTTATGGAGAACACACCTCATGGCATAAGACGGACTCTGTCCAAGGTCCGCAAGATGAGAGAAATACGAGGTGAGTTCCAGTCTATTCTTGGTGTTCAGAACCTCAAAAAGGACCTCGCTACAGACTCTGTTTTTCCTTCTTCAATGTTTATTTTACTTACTTATTGTATAGTCATGTCAGTTCTTCAGTGTTAGAAACCTGCAGCTCAGTATCATGCCTCGTCCTAGTTGTGATCCTCTGCATGCACTCGGCGCTGATCGGCGGCGGAGCCCAGAAGCTACTCTTGGAGACGGCCTACGACATGCAGATGATTGACGGCTCCCTGGTCTTTGTGCCCTACGACACCCTGCTCTACAGCCTGCCCTACCGTAACGTGACCTACCCGGCTCTGAAGAGCAACCGCAAACTGCTGCGGGCCTACGACGCCGTGCTGACCATCACCATCGACTCACCCCAGGTGTCGTTCTACGAGGCCTACAGAGAGGCCATGGAGAGGGGAGAGGTGGCGAGGACGCTGAAGCCACAGCAGGTGATGCATGGAAGTATAGAGTTTGGAGAGGAGGGCTTTGTGCACTGTTGAGATGCCCTTAAGGAAGGCAGTTCAAGCTGAAATCTGCCTGCGTGTCCCGCAGGTGTCTCCTCTCTTTGGAACCATCTACAGCTCCGTCCTCTTCATGGCTCATGCGGTGCATCGTGTTCGGCAATCTGGGGAGTGGATGTCTGGGGGAAACCTGGCAAGACACACCCGCAACCTGGCCTTCCAGGTCCGAAGAGGATTGTGAAAAAGACACACAGTATTTAAAACAGTCAGGGAGACTGGAACATACCTATAATCTCAGAAATAATTTGAGTTCACTCTCTAGATTCAGTAGTAGACTCATTCAGCAGGAAAGTGTTTGTCACGGTCTGGAGTCTAAAACGGTTAGAATTTGGTAAATATTAATACAAATATATAAGCAAATGGGAGTTATGTAACCATGCAGGATTGAATTTTAAATCTAGAATGTATTTGTAACTTGTATAAATACAATTTACAAGGAAAACATATGGACTACTCCTGCATGGTCACTGGACCTAATTGAAAATGTTTTGGAAAAAAGATTGTTTATAGTTCATATTTCAATTAAATTACAAAACAATCTTTTTATCTAAAGCAGTTCACTGCAACATTGATAAGGAGCTATTTCTAGACTCATCGTATTTGTTTTAATGGGTTGTTTGATTTCCTAAAACTTTCTAAACCAAAACAGACTTTAAAGTTGAAGAATTACACATTACCATATCACTGTATTCACATTTTTAGTATCCAACCCCAACACTTCAAGCTCCCTGGCATGATAAAATTACAAAAGCCCATAATAAAAGGGCAAAACTACACATCTTATTTACGTTGCAGGGCTTCAGCCACCCCATCAAAACCAACGGCTCTGGAGCAGCTCTGCTGGACTACCTCGTACTGGACACAAACGGACTCTCCTGGGAGCTGAAGCCAACATACAGGTACATGAGGACTGTTGCAGTATATTCTAAGGTGTACCTACACCCATACTCAAAGAATGAGATGCCATCTCAGGTGTTGCATTAATAGCTTGATCGAATTGATTAATGACAGGATCGACATGGAGGCCGGTATGGTGCGTTTCCTTGGTCAAGACATCCACTTCCCTTGCGGCTATGGACCCAGGACGGACTCCTCCTGCTGGTTTACTCCTGGAGTCATCTGCTCAGGGGGTTAGGAACACACAAATATAGATATATACTATACCTCCATGCGTGCTGGATGTGACAGTGATCAGGGACTCTACAAACAAACTCCCCAAAAAATCTGTTTAGCTTGGATTGTTTATGTCAGTGCTTATAAATGGCGAACTAATGCATTTTGCCCAAATATGTTCTCTAGCTGTACAGAGCTCTGTTGTCCAAAACAATTTCCATACCAACATGCTTCCACAAACTAAATGCAGTTTCAGAACTCACTTATTTTTTACTCTAAAATAGGGTCAGAAATTCAAAGTCCTTGGAAAATGCTGACTAATGAATTCTTAACCTGTTTTTCTTTGTTTCTTCAAAAACTACCTTTTAATGGTTTCCATTGAAACCCTTCTTTTTCTGTTCCAGGGGTGGATCTGTTCTCGACCATCAGCATGTTCCTCGGAGCAATTGTCGCCTCTGTTTTTGCAATGGGACTGATTTACGGTATCAGGTACAAAGTCAGCAGGAAGTCTTAAAATGTTGGCCTGGTCTAGAAGTCTAGTAGTTTAGTTTGATTTTCTTACCATCAATCACAAATAAAGCTGTTTTTGACGTACAGCTGTTAGTTAGTTAGTTAGTTAGTTAGTTAGTTAGTTAGTTACTGGTGTAGGCTCTCACTCTGCCCTGCTGTCTCCGCCTTGTCTCTTGTTGCCTAGGCGACGCATCCATCAGATTCAACTGGTCAAGGGTCCAAACAAGATCTTGCTGACTCTGGAGGACGTCACATTCATAAACCCGTCGCTCAGCAACAAGGTCAGCCCCCCGTCCGATTGACTCTGACATCATGTTGGAGTCAAACTTTTACTTATATTCATTATAGTCTCAACCCACTAAGAAATATGGATAATCTTCCTCTTTACGACATTTCTTGAACACCAAAATTGGCTTTTTGTGTTACTGAGGTCGCCCTTAAAACTACTACTAATGCTGAACTTCACTCCTTGTAGAAGCTGAGTCACAGTGACAGCAGGACCAGCGGCATGAGGAGTGTGTCAGACCGCAGCGTCACATCGCCAGTCTCCACCCAATCCCCGGCCACCTACGAGAACTCCAACGTCGTCATTTACGAGGTGAGAAAGACAGTTTAATATGTACAGTACAATGACAACACCCTTCCCAGTCCTTTCTACATTGTAAAGACTAAAGAAAAAAAGGTTCATTAGCCTTTTAAGAACAAACTTGGCTGATGTGTTTGAGCTGGATTGAGGCCTCGTCCAGGTGCTGGGTGCAAAATTTGTCACTTGGTTGGTTTTACTTTTCAGCCTGCCAAAATACATCAAAAAAACTGTTTCACCGCCATAAACTTCTGACATTTTGAGGATGTTTTGTCAACCTTGTAACTGCTGTTTGGTGTTTCTCTCCTCCAGGGTGACTGGGCGTGGCTGAAGAGACTTCCTGATGGGATGTTTAGCAGCATCAACCCCAAAACCAGCCATGTGTTTGAACTGGTACGTGACTAATAACAGAAACCAGCATCATAAAGTAGCCTACTTTTAAATAATAAATCTCAAACATTGTTTTTGGCTACAGATGAAGGACATGCGTCATGAGAATGTCAACCCTTTCCTGGGCTTCTTTCATGACTGTGGTGTGTTCGCCATCGTGACTGAGTTCTGCTCCAGAGGAAGTTTGGAGGACCTGGTGCTAAACGACGATGTCAAACTGGACTGGATGTTCAAGTCATCTCTGCTACTGGATTTGATTAAGGTCAATATGTTGGGAAGGCAGGACAGGAGCAGATAAGAGAGTGAAAACTGAAATCTGACTTGTTTGTTTTCTGTCTCAGGGTATGAAGTACCTCCACCACCGCGGAGTGTCCCATAGTCGTCTGAAATCCCGTAACTGTGTGGTGGACGGGCGTTTTGTCCTGAAGATCACAGACTATGGCTACAACGAGGTTCTGGAGGCCCAGAGGTTCCCCTACATTGAACCACCTGCAGAGGGTGAGAGAGATTATGAACCGGGGTCACGTTTCTGTTTGTCCTGGTGCAGAACATTTGTATGAGTTGCCGTTACAGTAGGAAACTAATGCGTTTCTGTGGGTTCCAGAGTTGCTGTGGACAGCTCCGGAGATCCTGAGGATCTCTGGGCAGCCGGGGCTTCACGGGACGCTACCTGGTGACGTGTACAGCTTTGCCATTGTCATGCAGGAGGTGGTGATCAGAGGGCCTCCGTTCTGCATGCTGGACCTGTCCGCCACAGGCAAGACAACAACTTCACAAACAAACCAGAAAACGCAGGATGGCAGACATGTACACTGTTTTTCTGATCAGTCCAGACCCCAGATAAGAGCGAGAGCTGAGAGACTAAAGCTGTTCTAGGATTTTTATACGCATATAGACAAGCAGAATATTGTTTCATCCTCCTAATTTCGGACAGCATGAATCCAATTTGTTTGCTGGAATTAAGTTCTTTGGTATACATCAGAACAAACAGAGCTACTAGATGTTAGGCTAAGTCTAAGGGTAGCATTAGCATGTTAAGTTGGTCTACTACTATAGTCCAGACAGAAATATTTCAGATGGATTGTTGTGAAATTTTGTACTGACATTTGCAGTCCCAAGAGGATGAATCCTGCTGACTTTGGTGGTCACCAAACCTTTCCTGTACCTTTCCATTTTTGGTTCAGAGTAAAATATTTACCCAACTCTCAGATGAGCCATCAAATTAATTACAGACATTCATGTCCCCCTCAGGATGAATTATAATAACTTTGTTGCTCACCCTGACTTTTTATCGAGCACCATCATGAGGTCAAAATTTAAATTTGTCCAGTACTTTGGTTTATGACCAAATACCTGCAAAACTAATGACATTCCTATCAGTTGTATTTTGTACTAATGCTTTCCAGCAAATGTTAGCATGCTAACACGCTGAACTAAAATGGAGAAGATAGTGAACGTTAGCAGCTAAATGTCGGCATGTTAACATTGTCATTGGGAGCTCGAAGTTTCACAGAGCTGCTAGCATGGCTGTAGGCTCTCAAGTGTTTTTTTTAATCCTTTTTGTGGTGATAGATGAAAAGTCAAAGTCATTAAGACTCATCCTCTGGGCACCATGAATGTCTGTATCAAATAGGCCTATCATTGTATTGTTTTGTAACAGCCGATGTTTCTCTGTGTTTTAGAAATAATAGAGAAGCTGTGTAAGCCTCCTCCGCTGTTTCGCCCAGTGGTCAGTCCAGACTACGCTCCGTTAGAGTGCATCCAGCTGATGAAACGGTGCTGGAACGAACAGCCAGACAAGAGACCATGCTTTGAAGAGATCTTCGACCAGGTAGATATAAAGTTTTTGGGTCATAGCTACATTTTGCCTTCATTTGAACAAAATATCTACATTTAAATGCTGATATGCTGCTTTGCCAAAGTGGCCAATTTTTTAAACAACCAGTCTTGATCTCTCTCTCTATTTTTGGGGAATTTATTCTTCATTTAAAGCCCTACTCTAGTGTATTTCACAGTTTACCTGTTGAGCAGGAGCGAGGTGCGTCACTCTCCTTTAATAAACTGCTCACATTAAAACAATGAATAAAATATAAATAATAAAATTCTGAAGAAAAACTGGATGGTTGTAGCATATTCGTTTGAAAATTGGCTATTTTGCTCTGGTAATCAACAATTTGGGAGTCAATATTGTTTGGAAATTAATTCATTCTTTTTTTTTTTTAGGGTGAGGAGATGCTGTGTAATGCTTATACTGTACTTAATCTGTTGAACTTCTTACGTCTTGTCTTCTGTATCGTATTCCTGTACTTCCTGTCCTTTATTCCTTCCTTTCCTCTCAGTTCAAGAACATCAACAAGGGGAAGAAGACCAACATCATAGACTCCATGCTGAGGATGCTGGAGCAGTACTCGTCTAACCTGGAGGAGCTGATCAGAGAGCGAACGGAGGAGCTGGAGATCGAGAAACAGAAGACGGAGAAGCTGCTGACCCAGATGCTGCCTCCGTGAGTTAACGTAGACACCCCTGCACATGAGCACACGCGCAGATTAAAACATGCTGAGATTGTTGTATGTATGTTCGGTGCCAAATTATGATATTGGCTGGATATGCAAAGCAGGTTCAACCATAAACACACTTGTACATTACGGGAAATGTGCATAATGCATCTGTCTCAAAGAAGACATGTCTGCTTTAGCCTTTATTTGCTTGTTTTGTGTATATATATATATATACTGCAGAAAATGTGTCAATAACACTTTTATTTCATAGTATCACATTTGTTGTTGGTTAATTTACATATTTGATGCAATTTATTCATACAGTTATTTATTTCATTATGTCTTTTTATTTATTTGATATTGAACACTTTTGGGTTCCATATCTGTCAACCTAGTGTGGTAAAAATCTGTATGTTCCCAAAAAAAATGAGTGATTTAAATGTATTTCTATTGAAAATGAATTAGTTTTTCACACAAATCAAAGTATGTGCGACCTGTACCAACTATTCCTGTTAAGTCCAAACATTAATTACAATTAGTTGGTATTAGTTATTAGGTGTTGTTTTTGCAGTTTACATGCATGTGTGTTTTTATGTCTCAAGGTAAGTTTATTTGTTTGCATGCTTTACATAAGCCATAAAAATGCAAACTATCAAAAGAACAAAAATAAAATAGAAGATAAAAGAAGCTAAAATGGAAAAAAACTGAATAAACGAAAGAAACAAGAACTTCAGTGTTACAGTGAATATAAATAAATAGCCCCGACTTTAATTTGGTAAAAGCAGTGGGAGTTCATCCTCAACGCTGCTTCACCATAACATTGTGAGTCATCTCTATCTGTCTCTACGTTCACTTGTTGCACATTTCAAACTTGTGTTTTCTTCTCTCCTCAGGTCCGTGGCCGAGGCTTTGAAGGTGGGCGGGACAGTCGAACCAGAGTATTTTGACAGTGTGTCGCTTTATTTCAGCGACATCGTCGGCTTCACCACCATCTCAGCCAACAGCGAACCCATTGAGGTGGTCGACCTGCTCAACGACCTCTACACAGTCTTTGACGCCATCATTGGAAACCATGATGTCTACAAGGTGCTGTGTTTTAATCTCTTATCTTGTATTCACTCCTGCAGGCATTAACTCTCATTAGATCCCATTGTTGCTCATTCTATTATGTTCTACTCTAGGTGGAGACTATCGGTGATGCTTACATGGTGGCGTCAGGTGTTCCCGTCCCTAACGACAACCGCCACGCTGCAGAGATAGCTAATATGGCGCTTGACATCCTGAGCGCCGTGGGAACCTTTAAAATGAGACACATGCCTGACGTTCCTGTCAGGATACGTATAGGACTGCACACAGGTGAGGGAGGAAGGGCATGTAGTTCTCTCCCTTCGTTTTCTGTCATCTCTCTACTGTCTACTCTCTGTCTACATATTCATTAGTCCTAAAATCCAGACCCTAGCTATAAGTTAGCCACCTGAAGAAGTGATAACTCTGTGTGTGTTTGACTGCTGCAGGTCCATGTGTAGCAGGTGTGGTAGGTCTCACCATGCCTCGCTACTGTCTGTTTGGAGACACAGTGAACACGGCCTCTCGTATGGAGTCCAGCGGGCTGCGTAAGTTACACACTACCAAAGAAAAATCTATTGAGAAACTGTTAACCAGATAGGAGTGTTTGTTTTTGGCTGATCCAGTTAATTAAATTGGAAAAAAAATTTATAATTAGATCGACAGAAAAATAAATCATTAATTGTCTTGGTCATTTTTCAAGTAGAAATACCAACAATTTGCTGGTTCCAGCTCTTTAAATTTCATTGTTGAAATTAAACTGAATATTTTGGGGGTTTGCACTGCTGGTCGTATAGAGCAAATTGCAAGAAATGTCACCTTTGCATTTTTCACTATCTTCTGACATTTTACAGCCAAAACGATTCATTGATTAATAAAGACAATAATCAGCAGATTGGTCGATAATGAAAATTAATTATTATATTCATTTATATTTCATCGTCATATCACACAACCCTACCCTGAAACCACAGAAAGCACGTTTTCTTGTAAATTTTATTAAAATTATGTCAATGTCATGTGGGAAGCACTAGGATTTCTTTTCCTTGTTTTCTCCACTGCTGGACTTGTCTTTCTGTCTTGTTCTAATTTTGTTTATTCCCAACCACCTGGAAATTATAATATCTTGCTGCAGCCTACAGGATCCACGTCCACCAGAGTACAGTGAAGATCCTGCGGGACCTAAATCTTGGCTACAAGCTGGAGCTGAGAGGCAAGACAGAAGTCAAGGTACAACCCTTTATCAGACAATCCAGATTCCCGCATGTGGATGAAGTGCAGTCTGTCACTGCCTCTGTCTATGTGTCCCTGTCTGTCTTGTCTCTTTCTCAGGGGAAAGGAGTAGAGGAGACCTATTGGCTTGTAGGGAGGGATGGATTTACCAAACCTCTGCCTGTTCCTCCAGAAGTCAAGTCCGGGTAGGATTAACAGTCCTTTCTCCTCATTCTTTGTTCTTCTTTCTGTTTTCTTTATTCTGTGATCCCTTTTATACCACAACCTTTTTTCACCCGACACTTTGTAATGATCTGAGTCCTGCACTGGTTTGCCTTTGTCTGCCCATCATGCCCCAAAAATAATTCCCATACTTGCAACAAGCAATCTCATCTGCTTGTTCAAATTTGAAAACTCTAACACGGGTCTTCACATGTAGCCATTATAAACATCCCAGTATTTACTGCGTTCAGAAATCGATAGGAAACAGTTGCTTTTCTGTATTGTATTGTATTGTATTGTATGATGGTGTATTTGCTTTTACTCCTGCAAAAGCTGACACCAAACTAAAGCATCTTAAGTAAATATCAGGTTTTGGTGCCAGAAACAGAATCAAAGAGCGAGATCTTTCAGGAGTTGTTAGCGTTGTTGCACAGACACTCAAAAATAGTACTGGGAGAAATCCAGTAAAAAAAAGGACCAACCAAATTTTGCCATTTAAAGTAGAAGAAAATAGACCAGAATGTGTTTTGATCAAGGCTGTCTACACACGTCAAGCAGTCTGAGCTGGACCTGCTGCTGGTTTGGGTGCAGAAGGTCCAAATGTTGTATCTCTTTTGTTTAATCTGTACACAAACAGAAATGTAGAAATGACAATTTGAGGTTTTCTACGGAGAGTTTAGTGTTGGAACTATTTCTTGGCAAACAACTGCTGCATGTAGGAACTTCCTGGAGTCTTGTCGTCACTATGAGGTTGCCAGGGTGGGTGAATAAACGGTGTGGTGTATTTTTGAACTTCGGACAGAGCAAGGCTAGCTGTTTCCACCTGCTTCCAGTCTTTATGCTAAGCTAGGCTAATCGCCTCCCGGCTCTAGCTCCGTACTGAACGCACAGACATGAGATTGGTATTGATCTACTCATCTAACTCTCAAAAAGAGTCTGAATAAGCGTATATCCCAAAATGTCAAATTATTTGGACACGATTAATTTGGACACTAAGTAAAGTGTAAAAAATGAGCATCACAGTGCTCGTGGTAGTGCTGTTGTGATGTTCAGCATCACAGGAAAACAATGTCTTAAAACAGCATGAAAACAATTCTGCCAGTGATCATGTGTCGACAGCCTAACCTTAAGGCCACCTTCAGGATTGTCCAAACAAGTAGCAGAGCTGATTCAGCACTCCGGCATTTGTGTGTGTTTGTGTTCACCCTGTTCACTTCGTCCCAACAGGCAAATGGCCCACGGGCTGCAGATGGCCGAGATAGCCCAGTACAAGAAACGGAAAGCCGAGAAACAACAACAGGAACAACTTGCAAAGAAGAAAAACTGAGGTATGTAAGTATAAGTAAGTATAAGGTAAGTATAACATAACTGGATTGGTTGGCATCGTGACTCATCCTTTGGCAAACGTAGTTCGGGTGAACATAGTTAGCATGAACTGTCTCAAGGTGCCACTGCAGTTTGTTCAAAGTTTAGGAAGAAATCTCGGCTACTATAAGAAGCAGCTGGTCAAACGTAGGGTTCTGGTGCATTGGATTCCTCGTGGAACATTTGCTTTTATTTTGAAAATTATAATACGATTATTATTAATTATAATATGAAAGTTATTATTATTAGAGAAACAGACACCCAGAGGTAATCTATTTCCATCTGGAAACTGTAGATTGAAATTTAAAATAAAATCTTTAAATTTTATGAAAATCTAACATGATAGTGTTAATATTTCACATGTTCATATTTTTGCTCTTTTACTAGAACTTTTTGCTGACCAGATGTTTCTCGCTGCCGGTCTGTCCCCCCATCCTCTCAGAGCATTGCAACCAACGGGTCGAAGGACCTGAAGCAGGTGTTTCACAAGGTGTTGAAGGTGATCTCTCGTGTCTGCGTCGTGACTCAGCTCTACGCGCCCGATGAAGACGACAACGTCATGATGGACTGGACCTCTAGTTGGATTTTAACTGCAAGGCCTGACTGTCAGCACAAAGACTGAAACTCACTCATCGTGATATTCCCTCATGAAATTCCCTGCTAGTGATCATCCACTGAGAAAAGTTTCCAGGAGGAGGGTGGGGCTAGTGAAAGCGTTAGTTCTGATTATCACTGTGTGTGTGTGTGTGTGTGTGTGTCTGTATGTATTAACGGCTTGAGTTGACGAGATGAAGTCTGGTGTGGAACTATGTATAGAGGCCGAGGAGTGGTGACTCAGCAAAGCAAGGATCTATAGACACTGCCTGTCAGCAGCAGCGCTAATCTTTCTCGCTCATTTCCTCTTCCTTTGCTTCCCTGTTTCTCTGTCTGAAGGAAGGAGAGAAGAGAGGTGAGGAGGCAGGAAGAGAGTAAAGGAGGAAAGAAAAGATGGCTCCTTTTTTTTACTCTGTTTGTGGAAGAATTTGGCATCTTGGCTTTGTGGTGCCAAGTCCCAGAAATACTTACTAATGTTTTAGTATTTTAGTTGGGTAGTTATCAGTATACCTGTTAATTAAGCTTCAGAATCGGGCAGTTCACTGATAATTTCGTGCTTAGAGTTGGAAATGATCCTGAATGTAGGTAAGAGATGATCAGATTGTATTTTAGATTTTCTTGTTATTGAGTCAACTTTATTTTTGTTACCAAACCCGCCTGACAAACATCACAATAAATCTTTTGGTGCTCAAAAAAAGTTGCCCTGTGAATCACTGACCCCGCAGGTTTTCAGTTGAAGTGAGAGGCTAATATTTAGACAAACCCACGGCGCCCCCTGGTGGTGCAACAGAAGATAAACTAAAGTTTGTTCAAGCTACAGATGGCATCCTGGAAGCTCTGGAGGATTATCCCTGCTCATCCTCAGTGTGTGTGGGTGCGCGTGTGTGTGTGTGTGGTGGTCTGTTTAAAATCCATAAACTGACAGGCAGCTTACCGCGCTTTTTTTACTGAATATACATATGCATTATGTTCAAACTGACTCCCACTCACACACACACACGCTGTCACACACACACACAGGTATGAGTGTATTGTAGCAGGGGTTCCCAACCTTTTTGCCATGTGTTAATAAAAGCAATGTTTACATGTGACCTGGTTTAAAACGTCTATAAATTGTGAGCAATTCAACCAAAGAGATTATCCCTTTTCAAATGGTTTTGTTTTAATAAGTTGTGAGAACGCTGAAAGGCCAAAACTCTATCTAATCTAGTATTTAACAACAAAATGGGAATTATTAGAGAAATGTCAGAAAAAAAATTACCACGAATTAGGTGTTTGATTCTCTCTTATCCCATTCATCATCTCATGACCCCTCAGATTTATCTGGAGACCCCTCTTGGGGAACCCCGACCCCCAGGTTGCATTACAGGCTTTACACTTACACAGACACACACACACACACACACACACACAGGAGAATGCTACAACGCTCACCACAGGCCGTTTGATGTTTTTTTGAGTTAATGAGTTTTAATTAAAAATGTGTAGTGATAGAGTGATTGTTTTTTGAGAATTATTGTATCACTGTCATGGTTGGATATGTGTCAAAAAGCATATTTTGGGCTAGTTATGCTGTGCAAACCTCATAGGCATCAATAAGACACATCATTCTTGTCGAATCTCTTCTAGATGTGTGGTTTATATTTTGTCCAACAGACAGTGAAGCGCTCCCAACAAGCTATCGCATGTCAAAGCTACAGAGCTGAGATTATCAGAGGATTTACACTGTTATCCAGGCGTTAGTGGCGGTTTGTTTGGGGGCAGGAAGGGGTTAGTATAGATTATGGTATAGTGATATCGAATAATGAGTAGTATGGATTGGAAAGACTAGAGTATATTGAGGAACGGGAGATGTTCAGATGAAACCTGGATTATTCATGTCAATGTGATCAGCTGCCATGAGACGAGTCTGCCGTCCCATCAGACATCACATATACAGCACAAGTACATTTCTGACACTATATAATAAAAAATAAAAACTCATATCAGAAAACAATATATATAAAAACATAATGTCACATTAAAATTAAATACCTGTTGCAGTTTTTCCTCCTCATAAACTCTAAATATGAAGGTGATAGTTTATGGTATACTTACAGTAAGAAATATTTCATCTTAGGTTATTAAGCAACTTCTTATATTTAAAGGACTAATTCAAGATTTTGGGAAATACATTCAATTGCTTTTCTTCCTGAGAGATGAGAACAGGGGGTGGGGGGTGATTAGCTTAGCTTAACACACAGACAGGAAGCCAGGGGAAAAAACTAGCCTGGCTCTGTCCAAAGTTCAAAAATACACCTAACCAATACCTCTCCCGTACACAAACAGAAATGCCCAGAACCAAAAACACTTAAACCCACCAACGAACGTGACAAACAAGATTTTGAGTCTCACCTGGGTTGGTTCAATATTCGCTGGTGTTTAAGCCAACAATATTTTTTACTTGAGGCCCTGTAGGAGACAGAAATGTATCTATGTGGGGGGGTTTTAGAGCAATGGTACTGTGCTTTAAGTGCTGGTACAAAACCACACTTCCAATATATTTCATTCTTATGTATTTGTTTTGAATGCACTGGTATGTGTTGCTTACAGTAAATAGAGAGCTATTTTGGTTTCCAAAAGAACCCCAAAATATATTTACTGTAAGAAAACTGCAGTTTTATGATTACAACTTACGTAGTTTCAGTTTACCACCACTTTCACACAACTACTTCTGAATACATAAAATATATACATAGTAAGTACTTGTTATACTTTAAGAAAATATATTAGAGTGTGCACTCACTGTATCATACACAGTGTAGTGGAGTTAGATTAGTAAGTATACTTGTGTTGAATGTTACTGATGACAAAAACAACGCAGGATTGAATGTTTTTGAACATGTGCAGATTTTAAAATTTGTTCCCAGTTGAATAAATAAACTGTCTGTCTGAGTCTGTTTGAATTGCATTGTCAACAGCAGCAGCAGCAGCAGCAGCAGCGATGTTGCAACTGTGCTTGTTCTGAAATAACAGACTGAGTCTGTAACAAAGGGGAGCATGCTTTCCTTTGTGTTTCATGTGTGTGTGTTTCAGCTTTGTTGGCTCTGCTCCTTTGTTGCAAGTACAATAGCAGCAGAGGATTTACTGTAGGGCACAGTCCCAACCAGCAGAGGGCGCTGTGACATGGTAACTGCCAGTAAGGACAAGAGAAGAGAGGAGACAGGCATAATAAAAATAATTAAGTTCAATTGTAAATTGGCCATTAAGATGGTAGAAACCGGAATAACTAAATAAACAATACAAACAGCAAAATAGAAGCTAAACAAATGTGTGTTTATGCAAATGAATGATAATTTAGACAATTGTTTTTCTTTACTATTTTACAGAGGAGCAAACTCAATAGGGGGCCCCGGGGCAAAAATAGTCTCCTGGGCCCCTATTAACACCCCATTCCTCAATCTGTGCATGTGTTTGTTATTCTAAGCTATAATACTGCCTGGCTGCAGATTTATTGTGTGAATATAGGAATCTGCAACATTTCAGCACAAAACTGAAATAAACAAAGGTCTTGAGACCTCGAGGCCAGGTGTTAAAGCGTACCAACCTTAAGATCGTGTCAGCTGATATTGTGTTTCAGTTGTGAGAATATCTCCAAACAGACTTTTTACCAAGTTAGCACAAAGCAGTTGACACACATTAAGCCTACAGCGTTAAAACAATAAAACATTAAGAAATGATGTTACCAACTCCAAGTTACAGAAAAGACAACACTGTTTTGTCTTAATTTAGGGTTTACTGAGAAATACTGAATTGCTAGAAAAGAAAGATCACTCATTTTGGAACAAACAACTACAAAATATTCCGTTTTTTACTCCTTTTCAAGGTAATCTGACCAATCTTTCTTGACCTGCAACTGTTATTTTGCCAGCTGACATTATGCCTTTTCTTTCTTTCTCTTTTCTTCCCATCTTTTTACATTAAACTGCAATTCAGCTGAAGTTTACATACAGGCTGTTTGTGCACAAATGAATATTACAGTATAAACTCCCTCCTGTGTGTCTACAGACCCACACAAGTGACCTCAGTCATTGTCCAACGCACATCAACCAAATAAATGACCTGATGTGACGGCTGAAATTTGCATCATTAAGCCTACAATCTGGCTGCTAGTTTGACTGACACGCACACACTTAAAACACATGCAAACACACACCTATATGTGAACAGTCTCTTTGTTCTCACTTGTCTAGCCCTCACAGTCAAACAACACTTCTCTGCAGCTAGGTGGATGCAACCTGTGTCTTAATTCTCATGAAATCCTCACAAAACAGCTTGACTTGACCACACCTATTATTTGGAAAATTACTCAGCAGTAAGGTATGATGTTGTCAATGTTACAGTAAAAAAAAAAACTAAACTTAAGCAAGGGAATGTTATGTGTTTCTCTAAGGGTTGAGAAAAATCAACAGAATGTGGGATTCTGAAGAATTTCAGAGGTACAAGCAGAATCTGAAATGCTCCTCCTTTAATATTAAAAGTGAGGCAGAAACAGGGTGAAAGGTTGAAGGCTACATGAGTTCAGCTGTTCTCACAGCAGCAGAGTTAGCAGATGAAAGGTTGAGGGGCTTTCGTGGGTTTGACTGCTCTTATGCCAGACGGAGGTTAGCAGAACCAGACTTCCTTTGAAAAGCAGCTGATATTTCCCCGGGGAAGAGTTGGGTTGCCTGTCGGCTCGACTGGTAGCTAGCCGTCATTGAGGGAGAGATTGGAGGCTGGTATTCCGGCTGTCACAATGCTGTCCAGTTTTTCCGTAACAAGAGGTTAAAGGGGTGAAAGAGTGCGAGAGAGACACAGGCTAATGCAAGAGGGTTAAGGGACAATGCTTTGATAACACCTTTTGTCTCAGTAAAGCTCATTAAATTACGGGATGATTCTTTGCTAAATTCACCTAAGTTGCCCCTCAAATATACAGCGTTCCTTCAGTTAGGCTAATTTCAAGCTAGGTTTGGCAGATTTATAAATAACTCCAACATTTTTAGAAACTGTGCATTACATGAGAAGATCGATATCAAGTTCACCTCTGCGTGTTTGCAGAAAATAAGTAAGCCACGGCCATATTTAGCATAGCTTAGCACAAAGACAGTTCTGTCCTGCTAACGAGCAGTGGATGCTAGGAGCAGTTATCTTAAGATTTCTGATCATGATAGAATAACTATACAAATTTAAGAGTTGTTATTTCTGTAAGTGGACTTAAAGTAACCCATACAGCTGTGAAGATGTCATCCACCGAACTTATTTTAATAGTTGACCAATTTGGAGATGTGTCTGAGATGTGCAGAGAGGTCTGGAATCAGGCTAAAGCTAAACTAGCTTGTAAAACCAGACTGTTTGTTTTCTGTTTCTCTGTGTATATATATACACAAGATACAACATGTAGGCTAAATATGACAGGTTTCGAGTTGTTGGAAGGCACCAATGGCTGAGCTTGGCTAACTGCTAAGCTAGGCTAAACATGTCTTGGGCAATCTCTGTAGAAAACACCTGAAGATTAAATTGATACTGAGGTTGGCATTGACCTTGGAAACAGTAGCTGACAAAACAATCTCACCACAAAGTCCAGAGGAGCTGCTGAGGAAGGTTGTGTGATACGACTGAAAGCTCCAGAACACCTGCTAAATGAACGTTGTCGTGAGATTGTTTTGTCAACTAACTATTCCTTTAACTTTGTATAATTCTTTTTTTTTTTTAAAAGGTCTGATTATATACAGTATGTAAAATAAAGACACAGACAGGCGGTCCCACATAGCTCCATTGGTAAAACATGGCACCAACTCTGCCAGGGTGAAGGGTATGATTCCCACTGAGGCCAGCTGCAATACACATGATCCCACTCATGATACTGAAAGGTGTTTGGGATAAAAGGGTCCAGCAAATTGTTGCAAATTGTAGTAGAGGCCCGGAAAGCCGAGCGTGGCATTCTCCGAGGTGTCGAAGAACACAGATACCTCCCCTGGGCAGAAGGGGGAGTCCTCCTTGATTACTCTAACTAGGTTCCCATGGAAAACACAGCTGGGGCTTGAATCTCGCCTGTCACACATGCATGCTCTCATAATAAGCGTTTAGTGCCACATGTAGCTGCCCTGAAAAAAAAAAAACTTAATATCACTCTCGGAGATCTGAGGGAGTCCAAGTGTGGTGGATGGCAGATGCCGTAGATGGCATGGTGTAAACAGACCTGGATTTCATCTAAAATCATCACCTGTGCCAAAGCAGGGTTTGGTTTTTAGCTATTTGGTATAGACGATGCAGGCTGTGTGAGGTCACCGCAGCTGGCTTGACCCTTGCTGACACTGTAGTTGGCCAGTGTCCAAACTCACCAGTGGTTTCTCACATGACTGGAGCAGCAATGTGTTTTAGTAAAGCTCAGGCCCTGCAGGCAAGAGGTCCAACGTTTGGGGAGCTGTTAGTATCACTTTGTATCCTCAGTATATTAGTGAAAGATCTAACGACACTAAAGAAGCTTTTATCTACAGGTGGAAAAGAGAGAAACATTAACATGTGTTAAATAGCAGGGTAGAATACAGGATATAGTGTCTGATGAAGAGGCAAAAAGAAACCAAGCACACATACTAATCAATCTACAATTTTGAGGTACTTCTTGTATTTTCATTTTGTAACTACTCTCAGGCTACATGTGGCCTATGTGGAGTACATTACAGTGAAATACCTCAAAAGTGTTTCTGTGGGTCAGGGTGTGAGCTGGGTCACATATTTTGGAACACATTTTTTATTTTTATCTCATATAAAATTACTTTTGAATAAGGTTTAAATATAAGGTGTAAAATAAATAACCAAAATCTAAAACTTGACCCGAGACCAGCGTCTGCTCACAGCGACAGGGGGAAGACTGTGGGTGGCTCTTTGGCTTGTCTGCAGGTCTGGGATCCGTTTTCTACGTATAAACAGTTGTTGGAAAACCTAACAACTGACTGTAGATAAGCCCTACAATGTCACCGCCTATTTTTAACTTCGATAAAGCTCTGCGCGACGCGATTGGCCAAAGCTATTGACGCAAAGCATTAATATCCTGTAGCGATTGGGCCGAACTCCTGTCAAAGAATGTCAGTCAAAATGATAGGCCAATCAGAGCCCGAGTCTGCCTCTTTGTTCCTCCCGTTTGGTCGGTGACGCAGAGGGTCATGTGTTGTTTGTGCTCTGGCCCGTAGAGATGTGTACAGGAGGAGAAGGGAACGGGTTGCTAACAGAGCTAGCCGGATCCTCCCGATTATAGAAACACGGCTGAATGTGGTCATGTTGCACACGGTAGGCTTCATTTCGTGAAAAACGCCCGCGTTGGAATACCCGCCTCGCTGCTAAAAGCGCAAAGGGACTTGTTTTTTTGACGGAATAACAAAGCCGGTCCGTGAGGATTGCAAATCTGAGCCGTGCGAGTCAACGTTAGCTGGCCTAGCCGGACTCGGGAGCTCGTCTCCCAAAACAAGAATGGGGTCTAGGTCCACTCGGATTAGCTTGCTAGTAAAGTGACCTTTGATTGTATTCTCTGATGGCAAATTTCACGAATTACCAGGAAGGCAAGGCAGCGATGTTGATGGTGGAGACGCAGCAGAGGGACGTGGGGACGAAATCTGCGGCCGCCACCGCAAACGGAGACGGCTCGGTCGGGGAACCCCCTTCCCCGTTAATTAATATCGGCGGCGGCAGCGGAGGAGGCGGCTCTCGTTTCCATCAACATTTACCGCCCTCCAATCACCTCCACCTCAGCCACCATCACCCGCCAAAGGATCAACAGCAGCACCATAACTACCAGCTGGCTCCGCAACAGCATCTTTCCGGGGAAAACATCGCAGAGTCCCCGGGCAGGAAAGCCTCCTCCTCGTCTCTCAGCCAGGTACACGCCGCCGAGGACCCCGCCGCTTCCTCCTCCGCCGCTAGCAGCAGCAGCAGCAGCAGCCATGTATACGCGGCTGTGAACGTCGCTAATACCTCGGACGTTGTGGATGATATTAGAAAATGTGGCTATTTAAGAAAGCAAAAACATGGACACAAGAGGTTTTTCGTGCTTCGGGCGGCCAGCCACCTCGGGCCGAGCCGCCTGGAGTACTACGACAGCGAGAAGAAATTCAGGAACAGCCTGCGCTCTGCTGCCGCCGCCGCCGCCGCCAGCGGTGGAGCGGTCGCCCCTTCTCCTCCGAAAAGGGTTATTTACCTCTACCAGTGCTTCACTGTAAACAAAAGGGCGGATTCCAAAAACAAACACCTCATTGCCCTTTATACAAAGGACGAGTACTTTGCCATTGTGGCTGAAAACGAGCAGGAGCAAGAGGACTGGTACGTAGCTGTCAGTGAGTTGATGAGTGAGGGCAAAAAAGGGCACTTGGATTCTGATGATTTAGATGATGGATATGGTACAGTCACCCCTGGTACGGTGTTTAAAGAGGTGTGGCAGGTGAATGTGAAACCTAAAGGACTGGGTCAAACTAAAAACCTCACAGGTGTTTACCGGCTATGTCTCTCAACTAAAACCATTCACCTCGTTAAGTTGAACTCTGAAACCCCCTGTGTTAACCTTCAGCTGATGAATATCAGACGCTGTGGACATTCAGAAAGCTTCTTTTTCATTGAGGTGGGTCGCTCCTCCTCTATTGGGCCTGGGGAGATATGGATGCAGGTGGATGATTCTGTTGTGGCCCAAAACATGCATGAGACCATCTTGGAGACAATGAAAGCCCTGAAAGCTTTTGCAGAGTTTCGGCCCAGGAGTAAGAGCCAGTCATCAGGCTCCAACCCCATGCCGTTTATCACAACACGGCGCCACCTGGGCAACCTGCCACCGAGCCAGACGGGACTGCAGCGGCGGTCGAGGACAGAGTCAGTCGTTGGCACACCGCCGTCAAGTAAGAGCTCCGGGGCTAGTGGTTATCGCTTCCGAACATCCAGTGAGGGTGAGGGGACAATGAACCGTCCGTTCCGCTCCGCCACAGGAAGTCTGGTTCACCTTAACTCAGCCCGCGCCCATCATGGTCGTCAGGAAGGGGGTGGCAGCAGCGGCGGAAGTGGTGTCGCCACAGGAAATGCCGGCACGAGCACCGGCAGCGGACGCTATGTCAGAGCCATCCCAGGGTCATCGTCCACCTACCACGCCCGCTCCGCCTCGCTGCCAGTCTCCCACTTCCCCTCCACCACCAGTCCAGTGAGCGTCTCCTCCAGCAGTGGCCATGGCTCCGTCTCCGACACACTCACCCGCCCATCAAGCGCCTCGATATGTGGCTCCCCATCTGACGGCGGCTTCAACTCTTCAGATGAGTATGGCTCCAGTCCTGGTGACTTCCGGTACTTCCGGGTGCGGAGTAACACACCAGACTCCCTCGGTAACACCCCACCAATCAGAGAAGAGAACTGTCTAAATGATTACATGGCCATGGGCTGGAACCGGGAGGTCTTCGGCACCAGTGGGGGCTCTGGAAACAACAGTGGAGGTGACACGCCACGGGACGAGAGCACATCAACAACAGAGGATGAGCGCTTGTCGTTGTCATCATCATCATCGCTGAGGAGGAGGACTCACTCTTTCTCCAGACCAGCTGGTGGTGCAACTGGCGGTTCTGGAGTGGCAGTTTATCAGAAAATGACGCAGACCAACTTCTCATTGGACGAGGGGTCAGATGTTGTGTTGCCATTTGGCAGTGGGCTGCTCCGTGGCGGGCCGTCCTCCTCCTCTTCCTCGCTGCGCTCTGACTACAGCTCCTGCTCCGAACACAGCCAGCAAAGCCGTCCCTCCACGCTGTCCCGGACGGAAGCCGGTGGTGAGTGCCCGCCCCTTTCCTCCTCCGCCTCTGCCAAGGAAGACAGCGGCTACATGCCCATGATGTGTGGCGTGGCTGCGTCGCCGCGGGACACTCCTCCCGACTACATGCCTATGCAACCCAGCTCTTACTCCCATTCCCCTCAGTTTCACAGTCCAGCTTTAGGTCCCCGTTCAGCCCACCATCATCCCCAGCTTCAGTCGCAAACCTCCACAGACTCCCACGGCTACATGATGATGCTCCCAGGGGGCAGCGGCGGTTCCCCTTCTCCAGGGCAGGCCTCCCCCAGCCCTCACAGTAGCTCCAGCATGGCAGGTGCCAGTGGGAGTGACAGCATAGCAGAGAGACCTGAGAATGGGGAATATATGGACATGTCGTACAGCAGCAGTGGGGGGCGCAAGCTCTCAAATGAAGGGAGCAGTGGTTATTACACACCTGGCACACCTGAGGGCACCCCAAAGTCTTACAGCCCTTATTTCTCCCTCCCTCGCTCTTACAAGGCCCCCACCAGAGAGAGAGATGAGAAGGAGTATGGGGAGTATGTTCCTATGAGTTCTCCTGCCAAGCCAGGTTATTCATCAGTTGCCACAGCGTCCACGTCAACACCAGAGAAGAGGGGTGGGGGAGGTAGTAGCACCTCCACTCCCTCTCACCCACCCCCGCCTTATGGAGCTCACCATACGACTGCAGCAATGTCGGACCGACGTGTTGTGAGGCCCAACCGCCTCCCGTTAGGCAGAAGAAGTTTCCATGGTCCACTGCGGGTTAGTGAGCCCTCCACATCATCTGCCGGTACGTCCACCTCAGTCCCGGCCACTGTCAGCTCATCTGAAAGGCCCTCCAGTCCCGGAGAGTATATTAATATTGAGTTTGGCGATCACTACCCTCACCAACAACAGCCCCCCGCCTATCCACTCTCTGCCCAAGATGAAGCGCCTTCCCTGGGATCCAGTGACCACTGTCACTCCCCTCCCCAGCCCCAAACTAACCAGGACTATATGAGTGTGGAGGTAGGGGCAGACCAGCAGGACAGCGCTGGATGTCTGGGTAAAAAACAGTCTCCCAGACCCAGCCTTGTTGCCCCCTGGAACCCACCCAGCTATATCCGACCCCTGGCTAGCAATCCTGGG
The DNA here is from genome assembly GCA_002120245.1 of Maccullochella peelii. Lineage (NCBI taxonomy): Eukaryota > Metazoa > Chordata > Actinopteri > Centrarchiformes > Percichthyidae > Maccullochella > Maccullochella peelii. The sequence continues at coordinate 187,735 of LKNJ01000169.1, read as the reverse complement.
GCGCTGGCCTCCCCTGGAGTCCTTGCTGGAGGTCACTGGAGGTCAATGGGGGACGACTATACGGACATGACGTTTAACCTCAGCAGAGGCGAGAGGACGCAAACGAGCCCCACAGCGATGCTGCAGCATCTCTGCGTGATGGAGGGACGATATGGCCATGCTCCCTCCACCTCCTCCTCCTCCATTTCTCCTCCTCTCCCTCCGTCGAGCCCAGGCAGGGCGCCGACACACCAGCCGGAACCCAAGGTGGTTCGGGCTGACCCCCAAGGCAGGAGAAGACACAGCTCTGAGACATTCTCCTCTACTTCCTCCTCTAATTCAACTCCATCTGGAGGAGGACTTGGCCCCTCATCCTCAGCCATCCACCCCACACAGGTAAATCCCACGGCCCCCAACGGATCTTACCTAACGGAGGGTCAGGCTTCCAGATGGGCCAGCTCAGCATCTTTTGACAGTGTGTGGGTGTCCATGGACGGTCTAGGGGAGTCACCAGCTCACCATGCTCCAACAAGAGCCACAGAAATGGGTACGGCCTCTGGGACCTCAGCGTCCTCCTCCTCCTCCGGGGCTGGAGCAGGTAGAATGTGCAGGAACATGTCTGTGGGCTACCAGAACGGCCTGAACTACATTGCCTTGGAGCTGAGGGATGACGTGAGTAATACGGGAGGCATGACGTCGGGAGCTGGTAGCAGCAATGGGAGCTCGGCGGCGGCGGTGGGGACGGTGCCTCTGCCGGAGAACGGAGCCTATGCCAGTATAGATTTCACCAAATCTGATGGAGTCACCACGACAACCAAGGGTGAGTAAATACAAGTGTGTTTGTGTGTCAGGTTGGGAAACTGCCACTCACAGCCAAATGATGCTAAAAAAAATGTGTGTCTCCTCTGACAGCCATTGTTTAAAGGCTCTGTTCTACTTTCATAATCATATTTGGAATGAAAGTCTTTTCCTGGAGTTCACACAGCAACAGCAGCCAGCTAGCGTATGGAAGTATAGTTTCTTGCTTTGTGTGTGTGCGTGGGAATGAGCTTTCCTGTGTGAGTAGAAGAGAACAAGTGTTAGGGATATTTTTTCTTCACTGAAATCCAAAATAACCCTAAGTGCTGTATGCTATTGTTAGTCGCATTATATCAATTTGCAGCTCCTCTAGTGAATCTATTTTGGATCAAGTCTCTGTGATCTTGACAAGGCTGCGTTCAGGCGCTTTGAGCAGCCACAGGGATCTGAAGTCTAGGCTATAACAGTACTGGTACAGGAAGTGGCACCAATATGTGGTTCTTCTTGAGGTCTGTGTGTGTGTGTTGTGTGCAAGCAGACTGGTAGACAATTAGCTCTCTGAATGAACTGAGGTTTATCTGAGGTCAAGTGCGGACTGAATCACCCAAAAAAGGGCCTGACTTCCTGTCTTTGTAGCTGGTGTTGTCTCTCTGTGCCTGTCTGTGCACGTGCCGCTGTTTTCTTTGTGTCAGCACGTGTGCAGAGTGTACTAATGTGTGGGAGTTTGTGTGTTCACAGCCTTTTGTCTGCTGTAGTCACTTGAGACACTTTTCTACACCTTTGAATAACTATATGTATTTATACAAAACATGGATGAGTGCAGTGCCAGCAGGAGCAGTTAGTATGATGACTTCCTCTCTCTTTTTTTTGTTTTCAATGTCACCGTTATCTAATGTAATTTTCCATTGGAATATATATCGCATAGTAGACCTAGTTGTACAGTAGGTGTACATGTTGTCTGTATGGCTGGCAGCAGCATGCAGTGAGACTTGAGTTTGTGGAGATGCTCAGACTTTACTTCATGTAAAGTCCAGACATGGATGTGTCTGTGTTAGTGCTGAGGTTAGGCCTACAGTCAGTGTCGACGAAAAGAGGATGTTTTGACTCCGTTTTCAGTCTCTCACTTCCTCTCCTTTTCTCTTTCACCTACTCGTCCTCTCTTATATTCTCTCCTTCCCGCTTTCCCCCTCGCTTCCTCCCCGAATAGTCCTGTTTCTCTCTTGCTTCGTGTGTGTGTGCATGAGCGTGAGTCAGGATTTTCTGCGAGCGCCGACTGACTCATTTGTTTATCGTGGAGCTGAACGGAGATGAAAGAGCTTGTGTGTGTGTGTGTGTGTGTGTGTGTGTGTGGTAAATCTACAGTGCTGAATGTGTGCTCGCTAGCACAGGAGATCAACTGGCACTCAAAGCGCTCAAGCACATCCTATTGTGTGTGTTTGTGTTTGTCCGTCTGTCTGTGTGTACTTTTGTTTTCAGCCGCTGCCAGCAGGTTCATTAAGTGTGTGCGTGTGTGTGTGTGTGTGTGTGTGTGTGTTGGTTCATGCAGTCCAGGGTAACGTTCAGAAATGTTAATCCATGCCAACACACACACTTATTGAGTATGGGATGATCAGTCTTAGTCTGTGCGTGTTATGTGTGTGTGTTGGTGTGTTTGCAGTCTATGCTCTGTGTCTGGGTAGGTGTGTGTGTGTGTTTGTATGCGCTGAGTCATGGCAAGCAGCCTTTGATTTGGCGCTGTAATTGCGGCGGCGGCAGCGTGTCAAGGCACACAGCCGGGCAGAGAGGAAACGCATCATCATCACTCAGGAATGCACTTCCTCTCAGCTGTGGTGTTTAACTGATACAGGCACACCTGGATCCTTGACCCAGAGGAGAGGGGGGGGTGAACTTTTGGGTGAACTTATGAAACGTTGCTATAAATATTAAATAAAACCTGAATTAAGTGTGTTTACATTAGCTGGGGTTAGGGAATAATAATAATAATAATAATAATCTAAAACTGGAAATACCAGGGGTGGACAAAATAATGTCTTTACTGTTGTCTTGCAGAAATGAAAAGATTGTATGCAGGTTTTGTGTAATCTATCCCTGAAACAGTCAATTAATCATTTTAAGGTATTTATCAAGGACAATGCCAAACATTTGCTGCTTTTCCTGCGTCTCAGAGTGTCAGGATTAGCTGATTTTCTTCGATTCATTCTAGATTAATCAGTAATAAAAATAATCGTTTGTGTCAACTAGTGCTGCAACAATTAGTCGATCGGAAGAAAATTAATTGCCAACTATTTTGATAATAGTCATTTTTCAAGCAAAAATGTCAAAACATTTGCTTGTCCCAGCTTCTTAGATGTGAGGATTTGCTGCTTTTGTTTATCAGTAAATGACAAGTCTTTAGGTTTTGGACTGTTGGTTGGACAGTTGGCAAATTAATCGATAATGAAAATATTCGTATGTGTCAACCCTTCAATGATGGAACAAACAGTATAGCCAGCTCAATATCTTGGTGAATGTCTCTTCTATCTGTTATACCCCCTTCCCTGCTCAAAGTTTTTTAAAGGTTGTGTTTATAAGGTGGCCTGAAGGGTGGAAAACAATAAACACTCCTCTAATGTTTTGGTCATTGTGGGACAGCCCTAATGGATTTAAGGGTAAAGACAGGAGGATGATGGGAAAGAGTCTGCCCTCAGTCTGATTTGGTCAGGAAATAAGAAGACAAAAGGGTGAAGTTGGTTCAGGAGAGGAAGCTGTGGAGTTAAAGGTTCACCCCCCACCAACCCCATGTCCCGGGCCAAGTGGAGATGGTAAAGGGTTAGGCAGAGTGTGAGATGTAAGATGTGAGAGAAGATGGTACGAGGCTGCCCTTTTCCCCCTCGTTCCCACCTCCATGGCCAGGCCCTTCTATATTTACAGGTCTATTTCCAGACTGACATGAATATATGGGCCGGTCCGAGGCATGCTCGTAACAGGACCCCCTTTTTTGCTCAGCGTGTGTGTGTATTGCATGCATAGGGTCTCTCTCTCTCTCTTAAATAGCCAGATATATATGCCCACAGATGTTAGAATTATTAACCATCATGCATGCACACGGGAATTTAGATTGTAAGCAGTCATTTTGACTGTCACAGGAAAGTGTTTACGGTTTTGCCTGCGATGCCCATTTTAGTGTCCATTTAGCAAATAAATAATCTTAAAATAACGTACTCTGTTTGATGAGCACCTTAATTCAAAGCACTGACATGCTAGATGTGCCTTTTTAGCATGGGTGGCCTGCACTGAGAAGCATGGGAATCTATAAACCTGCAGTGTTGGTGTCCATTCAGCTAAACAGGGAATTGATCCCCTAACCCTGGACGTGTTGGCGCCAGCAGGGTTCCCATTGGTCGATGAATTCCTGGAGTATTACAGAATTTAAGGAGGTGTTTCCCAGAGGTTTAAATTTCAATTAAGAGCCGCTCTGTGTGATCAGTTTTCTGCTTTACAAGGAAGTTTGGGGTGTTTGGTAACTTCCCCGAAGAATTAAAGGATTATGTGAAATTTGTTACAAACAGTTCACTTTGCAGTAGAGCTGAAGTGAGTACTCGATCGATAGAAAATTAATCTGCAGCTATCTTGATAATTGATCAATCGTTATAAGTAATTTTCCAAGCAAAAGTGCCAAACATTTTCTCATTTCAGCTTCTAAATTGTGAGGATTTGCTGCTTTTCTATATCTTATGTGATAGTAAACTTAATATCTTTGGGTTTGTGACATTTTCTAGACAAAACAATTAATAGGAACATATCGGAATGTATTTCACATTTTACATGCATATAGATGGTTGTTATTCTCCTCTATGGAGAGGTCATCAGAGCTGGAAAACCTGCTTCATCTTTGTGAGTTTTTTACTGAAGCAGAGAAGTGATGAGGTTTTTCACAAATTAAATAAAGTCACACAGGCAGTGATTGAGCTCTACAAGACCAAGGGGGTGTGTGTCTAACATCCTGCAGTGTTTACTCAAAGGGACATGTTGTGTAAGTAATATGTCAGTAATAAATGGACCTAGACACGGTCAGCTATGCTAGAGTTTTTAATTCCTCTTAAGTGTAGATTTCATAGGTGGTCCCAAGCATTACTCAATCACTGAGGCTCCTCGGTCTCTCAAACATACAGGAACTCTTATTTCTTCTTTATGTCTTTTCTTCCTTCATGTTTCTCTCTTCTTTCCCTCTCTTCCTCTCAACCTGTCTTTCCTTTTAATGTTTTTCGTCTCGCGACACACGGTAATGATATAGCAGGATTTTACCCCTCGACTTACAGGAACATGATGTTGGGTAACTTTATTTGAATATGAAAAGCAATGTTTTTAACACACACTTTTGTTCATCTTTACCAGCTTCAGGTGACCTTTGACATGCACAGTTTGAACAAACTACAATAAATCTACAATATGTGCATGCTGCATGAAACTAGTTGCACTAGTTTGAGCAGAAATCTCAGGTGTGTTTACCTTTTCTCCTGCTCCATTGATGACCTTAAGATGATCAGATAAAGTCATGAAAGTTTGAAAGTCATTTCAGCAGGCGTTTTCAGTTTAAGTCTCTAAACAAAAATGTATGTGTGCAAAATGGCCCAAAAAACTTGTAGAAAATATAAGAACATTTTTCGAGTGATTTTGTTTTTGATATATACATTTCATTTTTATGTGATACTTGACAATTTTGCCCTATTAAATAAAAGTTTATTTTTCATTTTTGTTGAAAATGTTAGAAAACGTATTCAAAAACATATGAAATTTATTTGAACAAAAAAATATGGCGTTACTGAGAACCTTACCAACGTCACAGAAGCGGTTGCAAGGAGCCGTTAGCTTAATGTTTGATATGACGATTTATCACGTTAGTTTTGTAAGTCAGCCTTTATACCTGCTTCAATCTCATCCACACTTGTTGCCAACTTTGTTGCCATGCTTGTAGCTGCTTTACTGACTCTGGCACAGGAAGATGACGTCTCCATTTTTAATCCCGCATACAAAGCTCTGATTGGTTTGAATGTAACCAGGAAAACAGTAACCAGTGAATGCAACACCAGACTTATTTGAATGACTGAACATTTTTTAGATGTGGAAAGCAATTCAGAGGTCTGAATTATTTATTGTTATGGAGGTAAATGACAAATAAATGATTATTTATCTCAATCTAGTTCTTAAAGGATATTTGTCCAATCCTATCTGCAATAGTCCTAATCAGGGTCCAGCTTTTCACGCAAATTAGTCTTCACTTCTTTGAGGCGGAGAAGTAAAAGATCCATACAAGTCCACCACCCGTCTATTGCTCTAGGAAACTTGAACCCAGAATCTGTGAAATTATAAAGCTATAAACTGTTAACAAATGGCGATGCAGATCTGGTAGGAGGACAATTATCAGTTTCAGATCAGATCAAATTCCTGCCTGCGCTTAAAAAAGGCCGTCGCCCCAGCTGTCACGCCGGCCCGTGTCAGGTCAACACGTTACACTGGCTGTTCACTCCCATGATGCCTTTTATCTGTTGTCCCAGCTGGGTGAATGGCGTTTAGGGACAGAGAGAGAGAGACGGTCACGGCTCTGAACACCTGCCTGTGTTCTAACCACACAACAAGCTGTTAGCTAATGCAGGTGTTTGCCGAGCAGTGTTTTTATAACCCGGTTTTATGGTGAGTGTGTGTGTGTGTGTGTGTGTGTGTCTTCTCTCTTTCAAATTCAAATTTGCTTTATTGTCATGACCATAATTAAGAACAGCATTGCCAGAGCTTGTTATTTGCAATCTTAAGTGTAATGACTCAGAATGTAAGAAAAATAGACAACTGGTTTGCACTTTACGACACCATAAAACACTACATACACCTTGTACACCTTACTACAAGCCAAGATCACTTCTCATGTCCGGGTGCGTGTGTTTGCACAAAATGCAGTGCCTGCCGCCTGCAACTTTTCAGCCATTCTGGTAATTCTATCTTTTTCTTCTTGTATCTTTGCTGAAAAGCTACATATCTCGTTGTGTACATAAAGTTATAATAGTGCATTTCCTGTAGCTGCTTCACAATAAAAGGCTCCAAGCATTACAGCATTATAAAAACTGCATACACCTAATGTACACTACATAATATAGTATTATGAAAGAGAAACAAGTCATAATCATAGAGATGAAAATCAAAAAGAGCCGGCTGATTTCGACGGAGCTCAGTACAGTTTCAGATGTAGTTCAACTGGTTTTTATTTTGGTGAAGAACTCCTTTATACAGGCTGCAGTGTATTAGTGCGGCAGGTAGGGCTGCAACTAATGATTTTTTTATTATCGATTAATCATTAAGTCTATAAAATCTCAAAAAATTGTAAAAAGTGCTCATTGCAATTTCCCGGAGCCCAAAGTGACGTCTTCAAATTGCTTCTTTTGTCCGACCAACAGGCCAAAACCCAAAGACTCTTCATTTACTGTCATAAATGACAAAGAAAAGCAGCAAATGTTTGACTTTTTTGCTTAAAAAATGACTGAATCGATTATCTAAATTTTCTTTTGATCGACTAATCGTTGCAGCTCTAGTGTTGCTCTTCCTCTATGTCTCGTTGTTGGCAGAACTTCTTTGGGGTGCCAGGTTTGTCAGTCTGTATCTAGTTCATGTCGCTCTCGTGGTGTGGAGGGTTTGTAGTCCAGTGGTTGACGCACTTTTCTTTTTCTTTGGCTGTATTTTGGTTGGACCAGATTGTGTTTAGGCTGTGCTGAGTCTGTGTACCGTTCCTCCTCTTCCCTGTGTACTGTGTGCTCCTGTCTTTCTAGCAGTCCGTCCGTTCATCCATCCCTCCATCCATCCCCGTGGCTAACAAAGAGAAGAGCAGCATTCCAGCAGTGCCCCCTGTCAAAGCATCTGTATTGTGGCGTGCTGCTCACATTGTTGTGTCAGACAAAGCCTCTCTCTCAGTGGAACAACCCAGCTGGACGGTGGCCATCGCCAGGGTCATTCGGGGCCGCTGGGCTGCACCAAAACAGCCAACCTGACAGCCCGGGCCATGATAGCAGGGCAGGAAACAAACTTTATGTGTGTGTTTGTGTCTGCTGGCAGCAAGCTGAATCCAAAGTTCACTGGCCACGCTCACTTATTTACCAGGCAAACAGATTTGTTTATACGAGTAGTTTGAGCCAAGCCGCCTGCTCGGTCAGAGATGTCTCACATTTGTGCGGCGTCTTTGAAAAGCTTTCCGACAGCGAACACACTTCAGTAACTGCTGTACAAAATGTATTATAAGCTGTAAGGGAATCTGTGGCTTGTTTTCATAATCGCATCCTCTTTAATATTTCTTCTGTGTTAAATAACCTATAAGAAATGTTCTTTGTGTGTGTACATTAGTGTAGTTTACCAGCGTGGTTGTTGGTTGCTGGTCATTTCAAGCCCTGAGCTGACCCCAGACACTGCTGTCAGGTGGGAAAAACTTTCCAAAATGTCCAAAAAACCCCTTTTTTTTATTTTATATGTGTGTAAATTAAAGAGTGGGCTTTGAAAAGGTTTAATGAAACTCTCGGGGTATAAGTTTCCCTCGACTCATACAGGACAACGCAGCCCCTCAGAAAAAAAATCCCCAAAATTGGGAGAAGCAAGGTTTTTGCTCCTCTGCAGTGTTGTTTGGAAGGCCAAGTCCAAAGCCAGACGAGATTCCAGGCAAAATTAGTCGGCACCACTTGGCTTCAAAATGTCCAAAAACAACTAATATTGTCAGTCCAAAACCACTGTCAGTGAACCAGCCACATTCCAGTTTCTTTGTGTGCTTGTGTGTGTGTGTGTGTGTGTGTGTGTGTGTGTGTGTGTGTGTGTGTGTGTGGGTCACATCAGGCAAATAGAAAACAACAGTTTTTTTCCACTGGCCACAGTAGCTGACGCTTTTATGAATACTTCTTATTTTTACGGATGCAGTGAAAATGCTTTTTTAAATCACCTTTTTTTATTTGTTGTTATTTAGTGTTTTTAATTATTGAAACTAATATGGTCAAAATATACTGTTTTCTTATAGTTACTTGCATCTCTGACAGCCAACTTTATTGTTTAACTGTTTAGTATCCTGCTTCAGTGCATTTATGTGTCAGACCAAATTAATAACCAAATCTGAGAGATTGTTGCCAAAAATTCTTAGTGTTTCATGAGAAGTGACCTTTGCACAACAAGTGTATTAAGGCAGGTGAAGTGTTGACAGTGTGCTGGAGCGGATTCTGGTTACTTATGTACAGTTTTTGTATGAAAAATGTAATATCAGTCATCATATTTAGTTTTTTTACACTATCAAATATAAGTATCTGCATCAAAAATCACATATTGACTCAATAACATCCCAACCTGATGTTTATTGTGTGTGTTTGTGCGTTCATGTTTGCTTACTTGCGATCTCTTTTTTTTCCTCTTTCTCTCTCAGACTGAGCGACGGGACGATAGAGGTTCCCCACCCTCCTCCTCCTTATGTCTCTGCTCGGGGCTCTTGACTCTGCCTGTGACCTTTGGCCTCCACCCGCCAGTGACCTCTGACCTCTTCACCCAGACTGAGAGGGCGCTCCCTTCTGGATGCAGAAAACAACAACAACATCACAACAGATGACAAAAACGCTTGCAGTTTTTTTTATTTTTAGTGTATTTCATCTTTTCCTTTTTTGTGTTTTATATGCATATCTTGTCCTGTTTTTTTTTTTTTAATCATTTCCCCCTCTCACAATCTATGCTGCCAGTGTGCGCTGCTTCCCCCCCCCCCTCGTGTTCAACAGACAGCGGTCAGTGAACTTTGAGGGGGGGCGTCAACAGAACCCTAGATAGTCTGATAATAAGACTATCAGGTGGTTCTGCTTCTCCATGCGGTATTATTAAAAAAGGGAGGCTGGAATACTAAGAAAGGCATTATGGTACAGACTTGGAAACTTTTATGTTGAACTTAAGATATTAATTTTTATCTTTTATTATAATTTCTTTTTTACCCCTTGAATAATCCATCCTCAATACGGTACCATACAGTTATTACATTGTGGACACAGTTGTGGTAGAAAATGTATATTTTTTTGAATGGATTACCCCTTAAATGGTATGAGCTCGTGGCTGGATGCATTTTAGCCTCAGAGTCGACAAGTGGCATTTCACAAGTACCATGCTTGTTCCCATTCTTTTCCGAGTGAGGTACGGCTCAGTACCAGCACCCTTTGGATTACCATTTTGCGTGGCGTTCGCACCTCAGCTACACAGTTTCACCCAATGCCTCAGCGGGCCAGTTCCTAATACAGCTGGGAAACAGAGCTACGGTACTGCGCCAGTATGGGTTTATCAAAGTGTACTGATGTAGTGGGAAACCTTTAAAGCATTACTCTCCTCATATTCTGTAGCACATATTATTTATTTGTTGCAATAGGTACAAATATTCCAGTACATTTCTTTGTTTGCTTTTCATGACAGTGGTACTCAGCAGGGCGGGGAAAGAACGCCGGCCACCAATCAAATGCTGGAAAATTTGTCTTACGTCGGTCTCCTCTCCAAGCCACTTTGCAGAGTGAAACTGAGGTGTTCAACGTTTTGGGAAATACGCTGTTTTGCTTTCTTGCCGAGAGTAAGGTGAGAAGATTGGTACCACTCTCATGTCTGTCCGTTAAATATAAAGCTATAGTCATCAGCCGGTTAGCTTAGCTTAGCATAAAGACTGGAAGCAGTGGGAAACAGCTAGCCTGGCTCTGTCCAAAGTTTAAAAGTACACCTACCAGCACCTCTAAAGCTCACTCATTAACATGTTATGTCTTGTTTGTTAAATCAATACAGGAACCCAAGTGTAAAAATAACAATTCAGTTTTATGAGGGGTCATGTGCGGGACTATTTCCTGAAGTCTTGTTGTCACCCATCCCTCTGTAAAATGGTAAATTGTCGCTTTTACAATTGGGTTTTGGGAAAAAAAACGAGGTATAACATTTTAATTAGTGATCTGTGGAGTTGCTGATAGGTGGATTTTGTTCTCTCCGGACAGAGCTAGGCTAGCTGTTTCCCCCTGTTTCAAGTCTTTATTGCTAAGCTAAGGTAACGTGGCTACTGGCTCTAGCTACATATTGAATGGTCTAATATGATGGTGGTATCAATCTTCTCATCAAACACCCGGTAAAAAAAAGCTCGTAGAGGTTTTGGAAACTCAGCTGCTCTGGCCGGTGGATGGAATAAGTTGTTTTACCGCCCTGCTGCTCGGTTATGTTATCCAGTTTTTTGCGTGATGAAACCGTTTGGTAAACCGAAGCAGGTGTTATAGTTGTTGGGGGTTTTCTATATTTACACACACACACACACACACACACACACACACACACACACACACATATATATAT
>LKNJ01000169.1:111439-176609 GCA_002120245.1 Maccullochella peelii | reverse complement strand
TTTTTTTTTTCAGTTTTACCTCATACGGTCCGCAGCACAGTTCAGGTTAGTGAGGGAGAGTGGCGCACACGCACACACACACACACACACACCGCTGTGAAAGGTAAAAGCACAAAGTACAGATATTGACACTGGGATTCAAACACAAGACTAATGTACACACATCTCTCTGTCTCTATACTGTACTTTGTAGGCAGCAGCATGTATGCAGACAGACACACCCGTCTGTCATGAACACACATGTCACGGTCATGTGGCGTCTCCCATGCCTGCTCTCATAACGCGTACGCGCACACACCGTAGTCATGCAGCCCTATTTAGGCGAACTCCTGTGTGCCGATGTTTCAGCTCTTTATCAGTTGATGATCCAGGTCCAGGATATTTCACACACACACACACACACACACACACACACACACACACACACACACACACACACACACACACACACATATATATGCATGCTGGGGTGTTTGTCACTGGCTCTGGGTGACGTAAAGAGGTTTCCAGTAACCTGAGCTCCAGCCCCAGGTGCAGCGCGCTGGTCATACTTGCCCTGTTACAGCCTCACACACACAGACACATACAGTATATGCACACATACTTTTGGGCAGGCAGTGAACACCCACATCAATCACAGTCTTAGCCAGAGCCCCTTCTCTCTCACACTTTAACAGACTGAAACTCCCATATTTAGCATTTCACTCTCCCATGACCATTACCCACATGACTGTTTTTATAGAAAGAAATGTGCTTAAACACAAAGACTGACCGCTAATGTAGCCCACAGAATTGCATTCTTTTTGTTCAGTATTCGCTCATCTAATGCTGTCTTCGCCCTGTTTCTGAATTTTCCTTTCTTTTCTTTTTAATCAGCCCACTGTTTATTTGTTTGGACGGATGAAGGCCTGTCACTCTCACTGCGCTTTTGTGTGGGGCGCATCATTGTCCTTTTAGGGCCCCCGCACAGCAGGGATGCTAAACTGGGAGGGAGGGACTGAGCTGAGGTATCTTTAAATAATTGTTAATATCTGGTTTAGAGAGCAGCAATAGCGGATTTTCGACTGACTGCAGGGAATGATCTCAAAGTGAAGGTCAGTTGGCTGTGATTGACAGCTTACTTGAAGCTCTCCGAACTGCACAGATGCAGTGAACTCTGCACATCTGGTACTCCGTGTTCTTCGAAACAAATTTTTAGCTACTGTTTGCGACCATGTAAACTTTTTGGAAGTTTGACTTATAGGTCATAGGTGTCTCAGCTAGATAGCTGCGTGGTGTACATGCTAGGGTCACACACAGTCTAGCATTCTGTATGATAAGTAAAGTTTGACAACTAGAAAACAACTTTCCCAACTCTGAAGATACAAGCTGCAGAAATCCAAATTAATTGTTTCATTAAATGACCTAAAGATTCATAACTTGCTTCTTCAGTTCTCATTTTTATTTAAATTGCTTTTAGCTCATTGGAGACCCTGAAGTTCTGACAGATATTTTGTTTTAATATCTCGTGCCCTGTAATTATCTTCTTTGCACAATATATTATCTTATGCGTACAAGATGGCTAGATAGATCTTGTGTACATATTGATATAAACAAATCTTTCGGGACTTCAGGGGCTCCATAAGTTTCACTTGGTGTTGTTGACAGTGATTTTCTACTGCTGAAACTTAAACAACTTTCTTGTCTATTTTACAGATCTGCTAAACAAGATAACTCTTGATGTGTTCACGTTGTATGCTAAAGTCGTAGCATGTGCACCAAACAAAGCTTTCTACAAGCTGATTTTAGTGCCACGTCTCCATTTACGTGTAGGACATGACTGCATGTAATGATTATTTTCATTATCGAATTCTTTTTACATTTAAACTATTAATCGTTTAGTCAAAAACGGTGCCAGAAAACAGCAAATCACATTTTCCAAGAGCCCAATGTGATGTTTTCAGATATGTTGTTTTGTCTGACAAGCAGGTTAAACAAAAGATCTTCAATTTACAATTATATAAAATGGTGAAAACCTGCAAATCTTTACATTTTGAGAGGCTGAAAATAGTGATTTTTTTTTTTTTTGCATGATATTTGACTTAAAAAAGATTGATCGATCTTTGCTTGATTTACCAGATAGGTGGAGTTTTACTGCATCAAGGCAATTCAGATTGTGTCAGGCATTTCGTCAGTATCAAGACTGACTCATTAACCAACGTTAAATCAGCAAAACTTTCCATACCCTAGTCCAAGACAAAGTCCAAGACAAAATCCCACCCACAAGGTGCTCTACTTAAAGCAAATTTCCAAATATCTTCACCCCTTCCCTCTGCCCCATCTCCCTTTTTTCAACTACCAGTGATGACAGATAAAAAAAAGACAGATAAAGTCAGCTATTTTTCCTGTTTGTGCAACTCAAAACGTGGAGGTTAATGCCAACAACGTCAGTGCAGAAATAGGAGAGCTTCTGAACAGGAGAAACCCCCCTTGTCACCCCCTGGAGGGTCGGGGTAATTAAGCTAACCTTCCCCCTCAGCAGATCCATGTTGTAAGTGGTCTGATTTAAAAGTTGAAAATCCACAAAATGCTGTTTGAAGATTTTAAGCCTGTGATGTGTCTTATATGTACATTATTAACAATTTGAGATATTTTCATTTGCCCTCCCACCCCCCTCGAGCGAACAAAGAATTGAATGTAAAAGTGGCCCGAGACGAACGAGACAAACATTTTTTTTGTTTCTTCTGTTTGGAAAATGTTTTGTGTAATTACTATGCTACAGCGACGTGTTGCGTTTGAGTTTTTAACGCTATGGCAAAAATGCTAGAGCTAGATTTTGGGGGTTTTTTGGAAGAATCGCCCCTTAATTTATTTGAAGCATAATTCAAAAATGGATATGTGTCATTCATGTCTGATTGCCTTCATGTTGAATTTTACCCCGTTTAATTCTTTGTCATGACTGAATTAATTTACACAGAATCTGTGTTTATTTTGGCAACAATTCAACCTCAAAACTGTTCTCAATCTTACTGATTCTGATGTTGAAAATCAGCTGTTAGGAATTTTTCTTGTTAGGGGTGGAGAAATGAGAAAGAAATGAGACCTACGTAACATATATATATATCATCCTCGCAGAGAAGACTTAGGGTACTGCATCATTATGCAAACTTTTATTTCCTTTTTCCTCCAATCTTTTGGTTTATTTTGTATTCTAGTTTACAGAGGGAAAATAATCATCTTATTTTTGGTTGTTTTGTTGTATCGGGGCAACCTTGTTTCTCTGAAAACAAAGCGATACAAAGGTAGTTGTTTTTTTTTAAGAGTACATAGGCATTTTGCAGTTATTTGTATAAAGAAATGGGTTACAACCTCTGCCTAATGTTTATTTTTTTGTAACTATATTACAGTTTATTTGCTGCTGTGTAGTACAGTTAACAGTTGGAAATGCTGTCGATGGCAACCATAACGATGACGAAGAAGATGATGATCATTGCCCTGCTTTCAGGTGCGGGTCCGTTATTTTCCCCCTGGATCTTTCTGAAACTTTGGAGGATTTCGGCGGTGGGGGGTGGGGGAGAACGAGCAAATCCCACTCTACCCTGCTACCCGTGTTTTTAGTTTCTGAGTTGAATGCTGTTGTTTATTAGCTTTACAGGAAAGCGAGAGTAAAAAATACTGTGGAGGTGTGTATCCTTCGTATGTGCATTATTTTTCGGCAACGTAGGCCTACGTCCTATATACGAAAAAAGAAGAAAACTGGTGGAAAATGGAAATCCTCCTCCTGTAAATAAGAAAAACTCAAGTTGTCGCTTTTTTCATGTTATGATCGGTGCCTCGGCAGGTGCCCCCCCCTTTTTTGTTTTTGTTTTATTTCATTCTCTTTCTTTCTCTCTTTTTTTTGTTTCCTTGTGGAGGGAAAGGGGGTTAGGAGGGGTACTCAGAGGCGATTTGAGCATTGGCATAGTGTTTATATTTATCAAAACTTTTTTGCTTTCGATAGAGCTATTGCAATAAAAATGTGTTCATGTAACCACTGTGCTCTCAACTGTCTTTTTTTCTTCTTTTGTGTGTTTGTGTGTGTGTGATGTATCACGCGGATCTTCAGAGTATTTACACAACTCTTCAGTTTTTTTAACATGAACAAGACTTCCAATGAAATACACCTGAGAGTTGTGATGACAGGTGAAGACAAAAAAAATCTGGTGTAAATGCACCAGCAATGTTCATCTTTGTGTGTGTGACTGTGATCAACTCTCAGGCGAATGTATTTTGACACAGTGACTGTTTGAAATGTTCGACAATAGTTGATATAGCAAATATAGCACTTTCTTAGCATTCTGTGTATTTCACCAAATTTAATTTCCAGCTATTTGTGCCAGTTGTAAAGAGTCCAAGAGTCAGTATTCACATTAGGTTATATAAGCAAATTATCAGGGGAGAATAAGGCATGGCCTGTTTTAGACATTACATCATTCTTATCTATGTGGTGTGCAGCCTGAGCTTTGTTTAATTTAATTCAATGTTCAGGAAGTGACTGGATGTTATCTCAAACAAATGTGAGAGGATACATTTGTGATATGATTGTTTTAGTGCCGTGTTATAAACTCTGACCTCTCACCTTTATTGATACAGATTAAACCCAGGCATATAAACAAAACTACTCTTCCAATAAAATCCAGGTTTCATTATGAATGAATGAGGGAGTACACACACTTGTGTTGCCATGGAACCGCATGACCGCAGATGTGTTGTTTTCCTCGACTGAACTGGCCTTTGAAAGCTGTTAAAAAGATGCGTGTCAAACGAGAAAACTTATTTCCTCATTCCTGAAGCTCTTTTTGCAGATTAGTGCTTTTCGGCCGATGACACACACTGTTTATCCAGCTCAGGTGACCGGCCCAGCATCTCAAAGTCCAACTGTCAAAACAATCCAAAGTTCACTTTGGTCATGAGAGGCGGTCAGCTGAGAGGATCCACCTTCAGGCAGCAGCCGGTGTCCAATTTTGTTTTTCTGGTTTCTACTTAAGTCAATAAATAAACAGCTACCCTTTTTATAATATGCAACCTATTTGATGTCAAAAAGTAACACCTGACAATATTTTTCAAGATCCCTACCCTATCATTCTGATCATTTTAATATATTATAAATAGTATGTTGAGTTCCTCACTACCTTTTTATCTGAAATACAATGTTTTTTGGGGTTTTTTGCATTAATCCTGACTAAAGTTTAAGCATGCACATTCCTCTCAAGTTATATTGGCTTTCTACCATTTTAAACAACTCATACATGATGAGAGAACATCAGCTAATCACTTGAAGGGGGATTGTTCACCTACAGTTTGTTTTCTTTGGTCAATCTGGTTAACAATCTGTGCAAAATAATACTGATTGTGATTTCTGCATTCCAATGACTTGCAACACTGTTAACCACTCCAACAAAATTTCTACTTCACTGCTTTTACTAAGAAAAAGTACAACATTTCAAGACCAAACTGCCTCTTCGTCAGGTACGGAGGAATCGGGTTAGGAAAGGGAGACAACTTTGATTTCTCTACCTGACAAGAAGCCAGTTTGGGCTTGAAACACTGTACATTTTGAAGGGAGTGGTTAACAGTGCTGGGATTCCTTGGAAGGCTGAAACCACAGTTCAGTTAGATTTAAGTACCGTAGCTGCGAGCAAGTCTCCAAAATAAATTTGACATTGACTCACAAGCGACTTGCTCGTTATTCTGCATGACAGATATTCCCTCTACAGTATCAAATTAAATCAAATTTCAAAAAATCAACTGTCCATCAATCATCTATAAAAATGTAATTTGATGTTTACCTTTATCTTGAGGAAATCTATTCCTGACAAATGTCTTAGAAGAAAATAACAGGAAAAGTTAATTGTACCAAAAAATTAATTTGGTTTGTGAGGATTCACGACGCAGTTAAAAAGAGAGGGAGTCAATAGTTCAGTACTGGTGCAATAAGAAGCCATTCCTGCGTTACTTCATGAACAAATTAGGCAGGTCAGATTCAGTGGTTATAAATAAGCCCATGTTTTTGTTTCTCTTCATTTAAGGAACTTTGATGCGATGGCCAGAGCGTCTTGGCTGAAGTGAAGCATGTACTAAGAGTAACCTGGGCCTCAAGATTGTTAAGCAAAACCAAACAGGGTGGAAGCCAGGGGAGAGAGAGACTGGCTATATATCTTGCAGCCAGACCAGGTGAGCTGCATCACCCCAACGACCTGACTCTGCCCACCAGGCTCAGTCACAACTGACCCTCAAATGTTTCAGCTGGTTTCAGATAACTTCTGGGTCTGTTTTTGTTATTTAAGGGCATACTGCCAAACCAGGGTGAATTACACTTTGGCAAAATAACAACTTAAATGTCAAATTGTGCTGGGAATTCCCCCTTCAAATAGCTTTCTGTGAACTAATGAAGGGCTGAGGTTCAGCCTCAGGGTCCATGATGCTGACCAAAAAAGTTATCAGCAATCAGATCCAATCTAATATGATTATTTCTGACTAACGTAACTTTGGGGAAACTGCAGGCTTTTTGGCCTCATTGCTGAGCAGACAGAAGGTCAACTGGTGGTCAAACTCGAGGGTTTTCATCTGATCTCTGCAGATATTATCAGACATCGGTTTAGTAAAAAAATGTATTTCTTTGTTTTAAAACCCCATATGGCTCAATCCTTGATATATTACTCTCTTTGCCCTGTGATCGCACTGAGATAGCCATTTAGCAACTTTCTTTGACGACATCTGGGCTTCTAAATACGTCAGCATGAGTGTTTTCAAGATACCAATTCTTTGTCATAAATTCACATTTTCATTTTAGGTGACTCACTTTTTCAGAACTTGCGGTAACTCAACTGCAGAGTAAACCTAAAAGCCAAACACTGAGATAAGAGATACAACAGATGTTACAGTGAACCTAAAATATTTGTCCACCACCAAACAGCAGACAGACAAAGTTAGCCACTAGCTGGTGAACATAATGGATCAATTAGCAGCCAAAGAGTCACATATTTGCCTCAGGAGTTGACCGAGACAGTGGTGGATGAAGTACTTATATCTCATACTATACTAAAAACACTCTATACAAGTAAAAGAAGAAATGTACTAACAGCAAAATGTACTTAAAGTATTAAAGTAAAAGTACTTGTTGGGCAGAATAGTCCTTTTCAGAGAGTTATATTATTATATTTAGCATATTATTGGAATATTATTACTGGTGCTAACACGTTAGCAGTATTTTAACGTTACAGCTAGTGGAGGTGGAGCACATTTTAACTACTTAATATACTGTTGGATAGTTTAATCTATATCACAGTATCATATTTTATAAATTTATCATATGTTTTGTTTGTCAATCTTAATCTGTAAAGTAACTAGTAACTCGAGCTGTCATTTAAATGTAGTTAAGTAGTAAAAAAGTACAATAGTTCCCTCTGAAATGTAGTGAAGTAGAAGTATAAAGTAGCATAAAATTGAAATACTCAAGTAAGGGAAAAGTACCTCAAAACTGTACTCAGGTAGAGCCCTTGAGGTAATGTGTTTAGCTACTTTCCACCACTGAGCAGAGACCAAAACAGCTAAAATGAGAGTGAACATTGGATTTACATTCAACCGTTGACCGATAGCGAGCCGCCATGACAGTGCTAATCTTTAACGGAACAGAGCCAAAGAGTGCAAAATAGCAGAAGCTAGTTTATTAGCTGTTTCACCGTCCACTTCTTCTACTTAACCTGCTCTGCTGAAATATAAACTGCTCTACAACAGAGGAATAGTTATGAGATATGACATTATGACATATACGTCTTTTGAATAAAATGTGTGAATGTTAGTCCCGTTAGCAACCAAGCTAACTAGCTTGCTAACTGACAGCAAGCTCGATCCCCCACCTCTTAAAGCACTTTTAATAAAATGAAATGTACAGTCCTGAGGATAAATGCCAGGGGGTGGGGGGTAAACAGCACAGTTCAGTGAAAATAGAAAGAAGCTTAGCTAGTCTTCATGGCTGGATAACGTGTTAGCCGTTTAGCTTACTAGCTTAGTTAGTCTAGTTTACCAAGTAGCCCTGTGAGTAGTCATACATCACCTTATATAGCCACATATTTTGTTCACTTTCTGGTGTGACTGGCCCTTAATACTTAATAGTTGTGTTGTACCTGTCAGAGAAATACAACTCACACCTTCATTATTCTTGCTAGTGCTGTACATTGAGTTTAGTTGAAGTCAAACCAGCTGTAAGCCAGACTGTGTGTGTGTGTGTGTGTGTGTGTGTGGGAGTTTTATATTGGATTTGGTGACATTGTGTACACTAAGTCCTGGATTACCTCTGCTCTTCTTCTACCTGAGTAGAGATCTAATCACCCTAATAACTAAAAACACCTTGGTAGGTATACATGGCCTTAGAAAAATCCAATATTGTCTATGTTTTAATTGCAGACCAGTTCCTAGAAAACATACTGAAGACACCACCTCAGTGTCTTCATTGGTAGCTATGGCCCTGCACACACACACACACACACACACACACACACACACACACACACACACACACACACACACACACACACACACACAGACCTTAGGTCCCCCAATATGGCCACTAGAGGATGAGTTACATCACCTAATTATACTAGGCTGACAAATACTCATTCACAACATTCAGTGAGTGTGCAGGATAAGGTTCAGGAGTTGATGGAGCAAGTTTGGCTGTTGTAGGGACTGAAACGGTGACCTCTAACACAGTCTAACCTCTAATCCAATAGATGAAACCCTGGATGTTTTTACCCAGTGAACCCTTCCTCAGCCTTCGGGGAGAGCGGCTACCGCTTCCCTGCTGACTGACAGACCCCCACAGTGAGGCCCGGAGGTATAGAGAGATATGATGATGTGTTTTTGTGAGTGAGTTCAGATGATGAGGGCCAGGCCAGTGGACCAAGCAGGGGGCATTTCAACACCAGCATGTGACCCGCCAGGGTTTCATTACTGATGGCCCACTGGGGATGTAGACTGGTGCTAGAGTTTCAAAACAACATGCAGTATGTGCTGGTGTGTGTGTTTGAGTCCATATGTGTTTATGTGCACGATGTGGGCCAAGGCTTGGAGTCTACTTCGCGGATCTGATGTACGCGGCTTTTCAACTATTAGTGCAGCTATTAGCATCTTCGTCAGTGAGTGTATCCAAAGTCCCTGGATTCCCCCCGGTAACCCCTCACACACACACAAACACACCCACAGATGGTTTCCCTAATGAGAGAGGATGCGTAAGAGTTTCACCTGACCGCATCTCGTTTTCCGTGTCACCCAGCGGGAGGCCTGACGTCAATGACGCCCAACAGCAGCATCAGTCTTCAAGAAAGACTGCATCGACAGGAGTGACACGTCCTTCTCACATCTTAGAAAGTTTCCTATTTTGGTAGCAAGTGGCAGGGCTTTTCAGGTGTTTTCCAGAGCAGATGCTGTAGACGTGTTATAATCGGATATGTATTGGAAGCAAAAGTGCCCGACCCTACAAAATAATGGCTGACATTAAACTAACACTTGTCATGTAGAGAGGTGAAATCCTGGTTCCACTTTCAGGTTGGATTCTGTTCAATTAACGTTCAGTTGTCAGTGTTTCCTAAAATTAGGACAACTTGTCATTTTACCCGAAATAAAACATTATTACTTTGCTTATTCAACAGCTCAGCATGAGTATTAGCCATAGGCTTGCTATCAAAACCACATCAGAGCTCTTGTTGTTGAATGATAACAAGATAATCATTGTTTTATTTTGGTTAAAGAATGAGATCTTGCTGGTACATTTAACTTATAATATGAACAAAAAACCCAACTATCATATTTCAGCACCTTTTTAGAAAGGCTGTGTCCAAAATCATTCACTATAGTACCACCACACTACCATCAGGCATTGTGCAGAAGGGGTAAAAAGGCCAATTTAGGCTCATAATATAATTGCTTTTTGCAGCATGTATGTATAGACAAGTTGCCGTTGTTCACATACTTGGTGGTACTTTGTGTGTACCTGGACGACTGAAAAATATATCCTATCAGGGGGCAGATCAAGGCTGAATCATCCGTGGCCAACACCGGGTTTATCTTTTACATTGTTTACTGTACATTCCCAAAAGTGCGCCATTGTTGTTGTGTGGGTGGAGGCCAACCGTCCTCTACCTCTATTTAATTTCTATTTAGGAAATGTGATTCTTTTGTACGTGGTTAGGAGATTTTACAGGCTATGGAACATATCACGAACCTCTACAGCCATTTGCCGGCACCACTAGTTGTTTTCTAAAAAATTCCCAGAGATAATAGAAGATATATCGTTTTAATTTAAGCAGCCAATGCAATACTTATGCAATACTCAGTTCCCATCAGTAGATGATAGATATTCTTGCCCTAAATTGGGCTTCTCTGGTTTTTCTTCCTACTAGGCTGCATACAAATCTCGTCTACTTCACTGGGACTATTTATCGAAGACTGTTCCATATAACCTATTGTCTGAACTTTTTAGCAACATTTGAATTTTGGGTGAATATTGTTCAATTTGTGGATTCAAATAAGGTGTTAAATGTAAGCATACATTCATATTAAAGTGTAAATATGCATGCACATTTAGCTGATGCTCTTACCCTGAGAGACTTATTCTGACTGAGCAGGGATTCTGTATCTTGCTTAAGAACACTTTGGCAGGACACCTTGGCCTTTTAGCGCAGGGAACACGTCATCCGTTTTTTGGCAGTAGGATGGGCTCTCTTAACACCAGGGAACCTCCCAGCTACCACCAGCCGTGTGATGTAGTGCTGTGTGTTTTGTTGTGTGTCCCAAACTCACCTTTGTGCAGTGAACAGAAGCTGGGGGAAACACGCTCAGACAAAAGATCAGCGTGTCTTTCCAGGAACCAGCAGGCAGTAGTAGCTCTAAACAGCTTAGAGAGCTGAGACAACAGGCCTGGATACACACACACAGACCACCTCACCTCCGGTCCTCTCTTGTCTTTACAGCTCAGCCAATACGAATCAGGAAGTAGATTAGTCAAGAAAGTCTGTACCCTCAAACAGCTTTGGAAACCAAAACAATAGCTGCAGCTATTACAGAGAGAAAAAGAAAAGGATTTCATTTCTATAGTAATTTTATGTATTTCCTTTGTTTGTGCATTATTCCAAAAGAGCACATCAGTATCTGTTTACCTTTAGGCCATTTTAGAAATCAAACTAAGTGTCCAACCATAGGAAAATGCTATTTACTTGATATTTCCTAAAACCATTGTTTCCATTATTTTATTTTACGTTTGTCTGCATTATTAGTGCATTGAAATATTGCAACAGGTTACAATAACAGCATACAGATGTGTTGCATATAGGATTTCTAGCCAAGGCTAATTTGCAACCCCTGTCCCTGGTTATTGGGACATTTGATATTGATATTTTGTGTAATATTAGACTATTTACCTCATTTCCCCTTAATAATAACTGATTCTATTGTACTGTTCTTCATTAATAGATGTATAAGTTCTTTTTCCTTCAAGGTTATTAAGATATTCTCGGTTTGGTGGCTCAGATGTTTTGAGATTTGGTTCCCCTTTTGTAATAGTTTGTTACAACCTGCAGCTTTAGCATGCAGATGTGTTTTCATTTAGAAATGAAGGCCACAAATTAGTGCGTGCATCCCAATATTCTATGGAGGTGCGACGGCAAAAAGCCAAAAACAATATTAAGAAAAACACTCTAAACACACTAAATAAATACTCCCTCAAAATGTATGTAATGCTGTAATGCTGCCATCTGCTGGTCACTGGCTGTATTAGCAGACCTCTGGAGCCCTTACAAATAATTTGGGAGTTGAGATTAATTAACACTTATTCCAAATCATCTTAAGTAAGTAAAAGTACAAATGAGTTTCGCAACAACATACGGTAATGATGCATAATGAATCCCCAATATGTGACTGACGTTTTTCATGTTTGTCTGTCAAGGTCAACTTGTGTGTGAGAGGCCAGGCATCGAAAGAAGCCTGTGCTCCCCCTACCATCCACAGACCAATGACCTTGTGCAGGGATTGAACGGCACGATACAGAGGTATATTTTGTTATTAGTACTTGAATAACATACTGATGTCCTGTTCCTATCTGAACCTACTTTCTGAAAATAAGTTGCTTTATCACACAGGAGAACCCAAAATCTCTCCTGCCTCCTCATGCCTGTACTTGAATAAGGCATTTTGAGGTCTGGTGGCTGATCACCCCAAAAGTTGGGACCATTTTCTGCAGTCCACCATGTTCAGCCATGTGTGGGAGGGAGGCAAGGTATCCTTCAGAGGTGTCAAAACAATACAAAGTCTGTAATGTCCTCGTCCTCGTCGTCAGCTATTCCTTCTATGACTTCCAAATTCTGACTGTGATTTGTGGCAGGTAACAGAAGACAACGGCATCAACCTGGTGCTCAAATAGGAGATCTCAGAACGCCTAAAAAAGGGCAGAGGTTAAGGACAATGTAAAAATGGGGGTTGGCAGCTGTGATGTACATACATGTCTGACTACATCAAAGTAATCCTGATGTCGGCAAACTGACTGGCAGAATCGGTTGCCTCCTGAAATAATGTTCCAGTAATTAGCCTGATTGTTTAAGGTCGGATTTCAGGGCTAATTTGGACTGAGACTATTTATTTTATCAGATTATACAGGAAAAGAAAGAGTTTTAAGTGGCAAAAAGTGGCAAGTTGTATAGGTTTGGAGGCATGGCTGGTTTATATAAAATTAAAATTAGCAATGTTGGAATAAAATCCTTAAAATGTGCATGATGCTACTTTTTCCACTGTCGGAGATTCTACTATTCTCTCTCGGTGATGATACGTTTTCAGAAGACAGCACTTTGGACATAATATTTATTTCAGTCTTAAAAGTTTATAACAACTTCTGGATAGCATAACATGAAAAATAAACAAAAAGAAAAAAATACAACAAACAAAAACACATTTTTAATCGCACCCCAGGTTGACAAAATTAGAATTCATAAAAGCAGTTTTGAAAAAATAAAAATAACAATAAAATCACAGGAAAACATTTCTTCTCCCCTAAAACAGCTCTTGTAGACTTACAGTACCATCAGGAGTCTGTACACCTGACGTGACCGTTACACCTGATTTAAATGTACAGACACTTTGACCTGTGTTTCAACAGGTTCGAGTGTGAACACTTCAGCTAATTTTGGATACAAATTCAAGCCAATGAAAGTGGATTTGAAGGTTTTCGGGGCGCAAAACGGGCCCCAAAACCTCAGGCCCTCTTTTTACAGCAGAGCCTAGCACCTGGAAATGTAAAAAAAACACAAAACAATTATCACGGTTTTCTAATCAAGGAGCCAAGATTTAATTCAAATCCTTTTTGCACAAATATCTGTAACATTCCCCAATCATTAGACTACCTAAAAGCAAATCTCCTTTATTTCAGTTCAACATTTATTAATTCTACAAATTGAATACAAAAGATTTAAGTGATTGGCATCAATAATATCATACAAGACTGTTATGTTTTAGGGAAAATGGCTCTGTCTGTGCTCAGTAGTTAGCTTTATTTTTGGGTGAAATGCCTGACCTTTGTTTGTGTTTGAACAGTGAACAATCTCCCCACAGCCGAATAAAGTTTATATACCTTTTATCCTCTTTTTTCAAATATATATTTATTATATATAAAATACTGTTTCATTCATAAAAGCCTTACTTTGTACAATATCTGAGTCAATGTGTGTCAGTGAGCAATATATGAGTGTGTGTGTGTGTGTGTGTGTTTGTGTGTAAAAGCGTGAGTGTGTGAGCTAAAAAGAACCTGGAAAATTGTCTTATAACAAACAGCTGGTACAGATTCAGGACCTAATACACTAAAAACAAAAGGTGTTTTACACAATATACACATTTTATTACTTACAATTAAAAAAGTAAGAGAAAGAAGGTGTAGGCTGATGGTTAGAAGGCGGGCTACAGCAGGGTTAGTACCACCAAATGTAACGTTAAACGATGGAGAAATGACGGAGAAAGAGAGCGAAAGAGTGTGTGAATGCAGAACTAGTAATAAAAAAAAAGGCAGTCTCACTAAGGAAAGCTCATCGTCAGTGCATCTCTCATCTTGGATGTTTCCGAAGTCAAAGTGCCGATTTGGTAACCATGGAGACCATCCACTCCTCATCAATAAGGCCAAAAACAAAACAAAACAAAACAAAAAAGAAGTTCACTTCTGTCTAGAAATGGTACCACATTTTTTGTTGTCAAAAGTGATTTTTTTTTTTTCTTTTCTAAAAAAGAGAAAGGAAACGATGATCCTTTTGGGAAAGAAGGGAAAAGAAATGAAAAATGCACTTTTGTTGTCACACATCCATCATGGCACCATTTAGTGGATATTTTTCTGCTTTCATTTTGAGGTACTTCTTAAGAAAAACAGAGACTAAATGAAGGATTTATTTATGTCAGTTTTTTCTTTCTTTTTTTTTTAAGCTGTGTTGCACAGTAGCACCATTGTTTTAGTTGTAGTTTTTTTTTTTTTTTCCCGGAAGACAACGCACCATTGGAATTCCACCTTGTCACCACGGCGACGGCCTATCCGCTGTGACCACCCCCCCCCTACTTGTCCCCCGTCATCCAATCATCTCTTGTTATCAATCGCTTGTCCCCGGTAACGATGGCTTTGCTCGTTGCCGTGTGCCGTTACGTCACCTTCATGCAGACCACGCAGCGGCTGACGCGCGTCCGTAGGTTACCCGCCTTGAGAGTCTCCGACTGGGGCTTCCTGTGAGGGAGATATTTGTGAAAACATTTATATATCATTATATTATTTTGAGATACATCAAATGAAACTTTCAGGCTCCTGTTAACAGTGAAATTACCATTTAAAAAACAATGGGCATTTTTCGTATCCTCATCCTAAATCTCTACGTGTCATAAATTGGGCCATTTGAACGTGATGAATGCTACCCGTCGAGGGGTAGGTTTAAGTTCGTGAGATTTGATTATTAGCATTAATTGACACCCACAAACTGCTATTTATGGCTACCTAAGAGAAAACTGGTCAGTGCAAACAAATATGTTGTATATTTTCCATCAGGCCATTGATCCATACTGTTTTATTTGTGGGTTTATACATTTCGTAGTCTTTATAATACATTTGCTTATATGTATTTCATTTTTTTTCATTTATGTCTTAATATTTTCCGACAAATTCAGGTAGCAATTGTTTTTCTAAAAGTGAAAAAATACATAAATCAGTAAAGCGCCCTTCTGGCACATGTATCCGTACCTGAACATCTCATTGGGTTCTACTGTGGCCAGCCAGAAGCTGTAGGAGTTACCATAGTAGTTGCACGTCCCTCTGCCGTGGCACTCTATGAAGGGAGCGCTGCGGAACTCCTCCAGGCAGGAGCCGGGGGAGGCCAGGGCCTGACCGGAGCCCTCTGCACCCGCGCTAGTGTGCTGGGAGAGGAGAGGGAAGACTGGTTATGTATTGCACTGCATAGATGAGATGAGAATTCATGAATGTGTACAGAAAAATAAACCTGTGTAATGATAGTTTTGTTCTGTGAGTTCAGGATGGCTGTGGGTGTGTATATGTGTAATGTCCTACCATCATGAAGGAGTATCCTATCCACAAGGCTTCCCAATTTGAAGGGCAAGAGGGAATCTGGATGGTCTGACTGTGGACTGCAATCACCATGGCTGGAGCTTCACACACTGAACACCTAGACATACACACACACACAGATATGTCAAATTAAACACTGCATTTTCCCACGTCCAGCTTCTTTGCTCGTCTCTTCCTTCTTCTTCCCTCTCTCCATCACTACCTGCTGATGTGAGGCTTGATGCCCTCTCCACTGATGGGGGCCATGGACATGGGCATGGGCTCCGGCGTGGACAGCCAGTAGGAGTAGTCGTTGCGGGAGGCGAAGTTGCAGACGTTGTTGATGTTGCAGAACATGAAGGGCATGGTGCTGAACCTGCGCAGGCAGCTGCCGGCCGAGCCTGGAACAGAGGACAGAGGAAGAAGAGGGTCAAATATATGAAGGGCTTTTGATAAAACAAGATCAAGGTCTTCCAGGTAAAATAAAGCCTTGGTAAAACAAAAGGTTCGTACCAAGGTCCTGTCCGTGTGCCCTCTCGTTGCCCTGCACATACAGCAGGGAGTAGCCGTCGTAGATGAGGTTAGTTCCGTCGGGACAGAAGGGCACGTCCTGACCCTGGCTGTGTCTGGTGATGAGGAAGCCATGGGCCGCAGAGACTGATCCTGGAAGACCAGGAAGACCCTGTGGACCGTCTGAACCAGGGGGACCGGGGTAGCCACGCTGACCTAAGATCAAGCAATTATGTTTCAAGTTTTACAAATGATTAGAGTTAGGGTTAAATGGCTCATTTTATTTTTTGGATTATTTGTGAAAACTGCCAGGGATGCTAGGCTGAGCCAGGCCACTTGTGTTGGTTCGTATGTCTGGTTCCTGTTTCACTCACCAGGCTGACCGGCGGGGCCATTGTCTCCCTTCCTGCCGGGTGGGCCACTAAAGCCAGGAGGACCCTCCAGACCAGGATCCCCAGGGTCCCCAGACTGACCTGAGAGCAGGGAGAGAGAGAGAAGAGTAGTTGATGAGCAAAAGTATTAAAAGTTGTTTAAAGCTAGCAGGTTTCACACTTGAGACACAGAATTGACTTTGGTTTGTTGGATTTTATTTCACTTATTTTTTATTGTTTTCTATTTTAATTATTCGTCTTTGTCGTACTGATCAATGGATATGCTGATAAAAAAATGTCAACGTGATTATTATGAGTGAGACGTATATAGTAGTAAAGATGAAAATCAGAAAATACCATTTAAACGTATACTTGAAAGACAGAAAAAAGTTTTAGAACAATAAATGCGGAACTTCTTCTGCTCTCTTTTCTTATCGTAGGAAGGGCTCCCCCTTGTGTCAGTTGTCGGTTATCGCGATAATGACAGTAATAAAATGAAAACTTGACAGTTATAATTTCTCATAAACTGAAACTCATGCAACTGTCCCGTGACCTTCATCAGGTCTCATCAGAGAGTCCACATTTACCCACCTGGAGATCCGTCACGCCCAGGAGAACCAGGTGATCCCCGAACACCAGGCAGGCCCTCAGGACCAGGGGGTCCTCGCTCTCCTTTCACCACGATGGGAGCCGGAGGTACACCGGGGTCACCAGGAGGACCTAGAGGTCAAATGTTACAAAGGAAAATAATCAGTTTGAAATAATGTCTGAAGAGATTTAAACGGATTTTAAAGGCAAATCTCAATCTCACTATTCACTGTAACTGAAAAGGTGCGTTCACCCACCACTGGGTCCGATATCTCCAGCATCTCCAGGAGGGCCACTGTTACCGGGGAATCCTGGGTCTCCCTTTGATCCTGACAAAAACACAAATGAAACAAATCTTTGGGCTTTGCTTACGATGAATGCATTACATCAAAATACACTTTTTGGATAGTCACAAAATGCTGTCACAGTATTGTGGACTGACCAGGGAATCCGGGAACACCAGAAAGACCGATATCTCCCTTCGCACCAGGACTGCCGGGAAGACCAGTGGGACCCTGGTAAGAAAGAGGCCCAGACCGTTACATCGCAGCTGACGATCACATTTAATCCATTTGACCATCCCAAAAAAAGTTTAAGGTAGAAATTCTTTAACTTCAACAGACCAAATTTAGCAAATGTAACTCCATTATCTTACCGGGAATCCGGGAACACCACTGTCTCCCTTCGTTCCGGGGAAGCCCGGCTGGCCAGGAGCACCGGGAATACCTTTCTCTCCCTTCACGCCGCCGCTTCCTGCGGGCCCACGGGGACCCTCCGGGCCAGGTGCACCTTCATACGCAGACGTCAAAAGTCAAAGGTCGGGTACAGAATGATAGAGACATAACATAATAAGGTTGTACATACAGGTTTCTTCTAATTATATTCTCCCCGGGGTTGGGATCAGTTTGGTTTCCATTTATCAATTCAAAAGTGGGATTTTGTTTAAGATTTCTTCTACTGTAAAAAAAAAGTTCACATCAACTCTATTAATAACTTTTGCTGCCATCTAGTGGTTGACTTTCTTGACATTTCTAAATTTAGCTCAATGACTGAAAAAGATACTCTCGCTTCATATTTTAAACTGTATAAATGGAAACTGAACTGATTTTTTATTATATAAAAATATAATGTGTATTATATATGTTATCCAGCCTGTACAAATCACCTGCACTTACTATATGCTATGTTGTGCTATGTGTACATAACACACAAAGGATTATCTCAAATAAATTTACTCTACACAGCATCCATTCATTCATGGAAACCTTTGCAACACAAAACTGAAGAGTTTCGCTCCCAAATTAAGTAACGTTACATCTTCAGTTACACATTTTAGACAGAATTTGAGTTGTCAATTTTAAGTCAAGATTTCTCAGAGGCAGAGCTGAAGTTGTTCTTTGCTATTCAATAGCATTGTGTGTTTTTCAAATCCAAAACACAATTTTGTTCCCTCAAAATGGTGAGATAACATCAGAATGAAACTCTTCATGCAAAGATGATCTTGTATGACAGTGACACAATTAGAATCAATTGTATATGATGTATATGTTTTCTTTTATGTGTGTGTGTGTGGGTGATTATGAGCAGTCCAGCCTGTCCTGTGGGGTCAAGAAAGATTAAAACATAACAGGTTTTAAATATCAAGACATTTAAACTGATTTTCACTCATTCTCACACACTCTCTCCACGTTATGTTGCTCCTAATTAAAATTGCACAATGTATTATGATACAGAACAAGAGATCAGGGTCGGGATAAATGCATCTTCAAGGCAGTAAATCGATGTCAAAACCATCAAACCACTGGAGTCTAACCTGGAGGACCTAGGGTTCCCAGAATTCCCAGGTAAAGCGGAGCCGGGTTGACGGCACAAGGCAAAAAAGAAGAAGAGGTGGTTTAGACAGAAGCAGGCATCAGTACAGAAACACACTCGGGCAAATGAGTTCACTTCAAAAGCTCCACTGCACATTACTATTTGTTTGTAGTCTGTTGTTGTTCCTCATAGATGATTTCTATTCATTTAATGGAGAGGAGCTGGTATGTTAGCATAAATACGGACTCTGTGCAGCTGTAGTTATTCTTAAAAATGAGCCGCTGTTAATCTTAATTGAGTAAAAGTGATATTCAGTCATGGGAGACCATTAAAAAGGTACAGTACACTCCCGATTTTGGCTGTAGCACCCAATAGCACTCCCAAATCGCAAAATTAGCTCCAAGCTCGCTGCTGATGTTTTGAAATGTATAGATCCCACTGGAGGTCACAAGGTAGAAACATTTTTTTTTGTGATCCCTTAACTTTTCCTCTAGCGCCATCATCAGGCCAAACCTCCCAATACTAGTATTATTGGAATAGTATTATCCAATACTTTTGTTTATGACTAAATACCTGCTAATGACATTACCATCAGCCTCAGTTGTACTTTCTGTTTAGTGCTAATTAGCAAATGTTAGCATGCTAACACGCTAAACTAACATGGCAAACATGGTAAATATTACTGCTGTCATTTTTAGCATGTAGCATGATAGCGTTGCACCCAAATGTTTTTCTACCATGTGACCACCAGGGGGCTCAGGAGAGACTCTTAACTCCCGGATTTGGGAGATACCGCAGGTTGCTATAACAAAACCTTAAAGCTACAGTATGTTTAAATTAAAATAGTCTTCAAAATATTTTATGCTTCTGTACAAACAGCAAAATTTCAGTAAAATCCAACAGAACTGAAAGAATGTACAGTATGTGACACAAACAATGATTTAATGTTTCGGGTGAGTTAGTTATATGGTGTGTTTTTGTGCACAAACTGTATGACGCTATACGCATAACACATTCTGCATATTAGATTTGTATTTGACATTACCTACATGTGATCCAGATGACATGCTAATTGTGCTAGAAAACTTCTGTGAGTTTTAAAATCTCAGGTGCGTTATTTAAAAAAAAAATTATAATTATGAAACAAACATTTTTAAAAAGGTGCTTACTTGTTAAAAGGTGCATTACACTACCATCAGTGTGCAGAGAAAGTGAAAGAAGTCATTAGGGATAAATAAAGAGTCAGAAATGAGAAAATGCAGTGATTTCCCAACAGTTTTCAGGTGAAATTTGTTCCCGCTAGATCAGAGAGTGGGGTTAAACTCAGTCAGTGGTACTGTAAGGAACGTGCAGTAGAAGTCTGGATGCCGTTGATCTGACCTGAGGGACCTGTGGCGGCCGGATGCACGTGTCATCACATGAGGAGGCGGGGCCACACCGCAGTGGGTGGGGCCAAATCACAGGAAATAAGGGGTAAAATGTCATAGCTTCCCTTTGTCACCTTGACACCCAGAAAAACACTCGAGTGTTTGTTTAACTTGCCTAACACAGTGCTGGTGTGTGGTCAGAGCTGACATTTACTCTTAAAAAGAACATGATATTATGAATCAACAGTACACTAGAGCTTACGGTTTGTTCAAGTTATGTCAGATTTACTGGAAATATGAATTATAATCTGGGAGAAAACATACATATCAGCCTAATTTAAATTTTAATACATTTTTTTAAAAATGTAAAACATTTTTTAATTATTATTCTTTTTAAAATGAAACTTTTATAGCATCCAACAACGACTTCTGACTTTAGCATTAAAAAAAAATCCAAAATATTAAGTTACATATGTCCTAATAAATTCAACTCTACATAAGAAAAGTTATGTTTTCCATGTGTTTTTGCCGTTTTACATGTGAACGCTGCCAGGTTGTAGTGATTCATTGACACAATAGACATAGCCCAAAATTACCCTAATTTACTGCATGTCAACTGTCAAATAAAAAACATGTATTTCCAAATTTGGTGATTTTTCAGATAAACTGAAGCCTGAAGTCCATTTAAAAACCAATTTGATTAGGTGAAAAAATGCTTTGTCACAAAGCTGAAAACAGGGCTGAAAAGTTGACGTTTTGGAGATTCATGGTTTCCACAGGACGGCAATGATTTGTACAGTAAATATTAATTTCATTTTCCCTCAAAACCATTGCACTGGATGCTTCATATATCATACCCTGCGCGTCAGGATTGTCCACTGCTTCCAGCATCGTGTTAGGCTTGTTCTCAGTGTGTATGTTTAAGTGTGTTTGTGTTGGGACAAACAGTGTCCATGCAGATGACTGATTGGTGGGACAAAACACGCTCAGGACAGCAGAGCCAGATGCAAACCCCAACACTCTCAACTAGACTCTTAAGTTTATTGATTATGGTAAAAGTAATCAGAAAATTCAGACGGCTAGACCAACAATATCAGTACCAATACCATTGCCTTTAACCATTAATGTTTTTGTTCAAGGCCAGAAAAACTTGTTTTCTCAATCATCTTCTTAATATGAGCAAGGCTGTATTTTTTTGTTTCGTCTGAGCTCTTCTCACTGGTTTGAAGTGGGCGGGGCTCTGATGGAAAAAGGTGATGTCACATACCGCTGAGCACCAATCAGGATTTAGCAACATGTGAATCAAACTCTTGCTTATGTTGCCAGCACTGTCAATCAAATCATGTCAAACCACATCCACACAGTCCTGATGAAGCAGATTAGCTGAGTTTTTGAGTGTTAAACTCTTAATAAATAATATCTAAAGATGGGTTTTTTTCACTCTTCGAACTCTAAGTTTGATTGTTGCTTATTTAGTCATTAATGTGTAAGGTTTTAGAGAAATACTGAAGATTTGAAACCAGGTTTTCAGGGGCTTGAATTGTAATTGTAACTGAAACTTGAACTCATTTTTTTAAGATGCAGTTGAGAGTTGCGTGAGTTTGTCTCAGGCTCAGCTGTTTACACCAACATTTCTTCAAAATGATCTAACACAACCACAAACACTGGACACACACCGGTTACAACGAGCTTACACACACATATACAGTACTTCAGGGCTGTGGAGAGACGGATAGATTACAGCTTCCCCCATTATGGGATCAGGAGAAGAGGGCAAGGGGGTGAGGAGACATGAGGACAGATGGATAAAAAAAAACT
Organism: Maccullochella peelii; assembly: GCA_002120245.1. Classification (NCBI taxonomy): domain Eukaryota; kingdom Metazoa; phylum Chordata; class Actinopteri; order Centrarchiformes; family Percichthyidae; genus Maccullochella; species Maccullochella peelii. The sequence goes on along the minus strand of LKNJ01000169.1, from coordinate 154,554 downwards.
GGATGATGACACAGACAACAAAGTGCCATACACACATGCTCTTTTTGGGGGCGTGGTCAAACCACAGTGACAAACAATGATTGGTGCGTGACCCCGGCATTTTCTGGTGAAAAAGGGATTGTGATTCGGGGGTGGAGGAGTGTGCACGGCATCGCAAACTTTTATCATCCGTGCTCAGTGTACTTGACAGTGACTGGACAGGTGGTGCTCAAACAGTGACGTGGCTCGTCCCATGCAAATCACTTGACACGGAGGTGCATTCACATTTAAAGTGCAGTTTCTGCCATTTGCTGTCTGGTTTTTCACTGGTTAGGTGAACTGAATGATCTCAATTCACAATATGCATCATTCAGCAGTCTTTTCTTCAGTTTGCATCTATAATGTTTGTGCTTTAAATTTAGAACTTTACTCACAGGATTGTGTCGGTGGATTTTTGTATGTTTTAGATCATTAACTTCAGGCTGCATTTTCCAAAGCATGTTGTATTTCTGTTTTAGATTTCCTACTCTTCAGGCAGCCACCAGTTTCAGGTCATCATTGCACGTAATAAAAGTAGTAGCTAACCAATCAGGTCGAACACTTTTCCCTTAAAGTGACATTATAGAAGTTGGCAATGTTAGCAGGGGCTATCCTGAAATCTGATTTTGTATTGAATCTGGCTGGCTGTAGTAATGTAAAGTATCCATGAACTGTAGATAATGAGTTAAGACATACAAAGTACAAGTATGGTTCTTTATCCTACTTGGTGATCCAGATGAATGGGGTTTATTGCATGAGGACCATTTGGATACTGTTGTTAACTGAAAGTTACTGAAAGACTTCTGTGATTGCCCTCCCCTAATATTAATTGGAACGTCCTCCACAATAAACCCCACCTAGCTGTTACTGTAGGTGAGTAAAACAAACCATCACTCAATCTAGGTCTGACAGAGTTTATCAGAAAACCAGGCAGCAATTACTGGCAGTACATGTGGTAACAAATACTATGTCCAAGTGCTTTACCTGCCCTTCCAGGTGGTCCAGGGGATCCCTGGAATCCTTTGGGGCCCTGCAGAGCCAATCCTGGAGGGCCAGGAGGGCCGCTGTTGCCTGGAGGACCAGGGGAGCCGGGGAAACCGGCCTCTCCTTTAGTGCCGGGGAAACCAGGATTGCCAGAAGGGCCGGGAAGACCTGGGTCTCCCTTTGCACCTTAACACATAGTGAGAGATGAAGTAGAGATTGTTATAGCAGTGCAGAGACAATAAACACATCAAACAAAACTGTTATATATAAAGTGGGGTGGTTACTCACCTGGAAAACCTGGAAGCCCAGAGGGGCCGGGACCACCGTAACCAGGAAGCCCTGGAGTGGAAATGCATCAGACGTTAAGTGAATCAAATCAAAACTAGATATACAACATGGACAGTCAAGCAACATCAGCCACGTTAGACATTTTGAATAGACAGTAAAGTACAGCATGTTGACTCATGACCTACCTGGCTCTCCTTTGACTCCAGCCGGTCCTGGGATCCCGTCTTGACCTCTCTGACCCTTCTCTCCTGGCAACCCTAGTCCTCCTGGTCGGCCGGACTCTCCTGGTCTACCGGGAGCTCCAGGGAGACCTGGGGCACCGGGCCCGCCGTCGAGACCCTTGGGACCGGGGTTACCAGGAGTGCCTGACAGGAGAGCAGACGGAGAAGAAGGACAACACATCAGTCAATGTTGCTTTGTTTGAGCTAGCTCATCAAAACTGATAAGGGGCTGCTAGCTAAAAAGAGCTCATGCTAAGTTCCCAGTGCTGTTAGAAACATGCGATGCTTTTATGACTTCTGAGGGTCTTTCCTAAACCTGCTGTAGTCGAACGTCAAATTTACCTTGGAATCCTGGGAGGCCGGGGTCGCCTTTGGCACCTGGACCTCCTGGTAAACCTGGGAGACCGGGTGATCCTGGAATTCCTTTCTGTCCTTGACCCCCTGGGAACCCTGGCTGGCCTGGTTCACCCTATGAGAGACATAAAAAAAATGTGTGAACCTTAATTTGCACTTTGAAGGTTTTCTGAACAAGGACATTTCAGTGATTGTGTTCTGTCCTGTACCTTAGGTCCGGATTGTCCAGGTGGTCCAACTCCAGCAGAGCCTGGTTCACCTTTGGCTCCAGGGAAACCAGGTCCTCCTGGCTGTCCTGGGTTTCCAGGCCTACCTGGCTGACCTGATGGACCCTTCTGCCCTGATGGACCTGTGACATCAAGTGTTGTTTATCATTAAAGATCATGGGTACAGGATGGAAAATAAAACCAGTATCTCAAGTGGAATTAAAATATTTTCCAAAAAACGTGAAGTTTCAACATTTAATCCTGATTTTGAAAGAAATTTGAGAAAAGCTTTCAGTAAGTCGCCAAGAACCAACTGGAAAACAAAGACTCAACAGATAGCTATGAGACATTCAAACCCACCTGGAATTCCCATTTCTCCCATGCTGCCTTTTAGTCCTGGACCTCCAGGAGCACCTGGGCCTCCTGGGATGCCAGCATCTCCCTTAGGACCTGCAGCACAACGGAAACAGCATGTTAGAAATCTATTTGCATCAGTACAGTACGCGTGTATTTATGTATGCATGGGTGTGTGTGTGTGTTGGGAGGTAAACCCATACCTGGAGGTCCGGGGAGTCCAGGGCGTCCATCTGATCCTGGCAGTCCAGGGTCACCGGAGAGACCAGGGATGCCTTTCTGACCTGGAAAACCTGGTGCACCTGTACAAAACACACACAGAAATATAATGTGAATTTCATAGTAGTAATTGAACATGTTTACCTACTTTTAAAATGTGTTAACTCATATTTTCTCATTCTTTCTGAGAAAAGAGAAAGATCTCAAGGCTGAAGACAAAATTAAAATCACTTGTTGAGAGGCAGTGAACGTGCTTTCAGCTCTACCTGGTAGTCCAGAATCTCCTTTGGCTCCCTTTGTGACCAGCTCGGCAGATCCTGGGGGTCCCTGGACGCCGGGGTCGCCTCTATCTCCTTTAGCACCGGGACCGCCGGGTACACCGTCTCTGCCTGGGAACCCAGGTTCACCTGGAGAGGAGAACGTGAGAATCAGAGAAGTTTAGCGTGTACATCAGCGAGGTCATTTGTTTCTTTATTCTGTCATTTTGACATCTCTAATTTTTTGTCACTGCTCATTGTTATGGTCATGAATTATTCCTTTAAGATACAATATGTTTTTTATATACCTTCTCATACAAATGTTAAAAATTCAGTAAAACTTGTGTCAGCATATACAACATACTGTTTTCTTGTATTAAAAATAATAGTATGCTTCCCATAACTTGGGACATACTGTGTGTGATATACGCCTTTTAGTGCTGTATGTTATGGAGTGTGCGTGTTTATGTGAATACCTTTCAGTCCGGAAGCGCCAGGCAGTCCTGGGCCTCCTGGTCCTCCAGAAGGTCCTGGAGATCCCATGGGACCCATGTCTCCTTTCTGACCTGCAGCCAGTCAGACATTAGAGAGGAGCAGAGAGAAGTTACAGCAGAAAATAAACCATGCAATTAAAATATTCAATTGCATAGTCCATCATTCACACAGCTATAGCAAGACAAGTCATATAGTAAGTCATATTTTAACAGCCAGTCAGTTAATTAAGAACCTAACTAGCCGCCTTTGTAGCCAGCCAGTCAGCAATTCACCATGCCAACGGGACAGTTAGCCAGCTAAATAACCAGACAGCAAATCAGTCACCTGAATATTCAGTAAGTTAGCCAGACACCTTGGCAGTTGGTCAATTAGCAATTAGTCAGCTAGCGAAGCTACTTATTCATCTCTCTAATTAGTCAGTTAACAAATCAGCTAGACAAAATAGATCTGAACTCTCGCCAATTTCTAGATAGTTAGCATCTGTTCTACCAGCTTTCATTGGTCAATGTAATTTCTCATCTTTCATCATTCTATGTTGAACACAAAATCAGAGGTTTTCTGTCTATATTCTCAGCTAAATGTCTGTCTAACGTTACAACTGCACTGGATAGTAAAATTCGAGCGCCTCCTCATTTTAGCATGGACAAAAACCACACTGACCATTTTGTTAGCATTTAAAAACTACACATCCGATGAGGCTTTGACAGCACTTCTGTGGCTAGTGCTGCATTCATGCAAGGTGGGCAGAAGAGGAAGAACATGAAACCTCTTGTTATTCCGACTCTTAGGAGCGTTCACGTATTATTCCAAGACAGTTACCCCCATTGCTAGCCTTGTAGTCACACCATATACTGTAAATAGCTTTTATTTTTATTGTGTTACACATGTAGCTATTTGTTAACAAATGAAATCAGATTCAAACAAATGGTTTAAAGCTCTTTATAGTTCTGAGTCCATATTGGATTTTTTTTAACTAATCTGAAAAAACGGCCATGGTAGCTTTGCAGCCATTTTGCCACCAGTTTGCTGGCACTTCATGACAGATATTGTAGCTGTCAGAAATGTCCAATATGTCCAGCTCAGAATTACAACTAGAACTAATCAATTACTCACATAGCTGGTCACATCATTACTGTAGTTAGCAATTAGGCTAACCAGCTAGCCTGGGGCATTTACAGTTAGCTAGTCATGACTATGGATTAATGATGTTAGCATTATATTTTACCTGGCTGTCCAGGCAGGCCATCCCGTCCAGGTCCTCCAGGAGGTCCTGGGGCCCCGACTGGTCCTGGGGAACCTGGGAAACCGGAACTTCCTCTGTCTCCTGGCAGACCTGGGATGTCTAGACCTGGAGGGCCGGGGTCTCCCTTCTCTCCATTTAATCCAGGGAATCCTGTAATGGTGAAATCAAGATTTCATTGTCTGGACACAGGAACTGTAGTTGAACTCCAGATTTCCAGGTTATGAATGATTTGTAGAAGAATTGAGTTTTTTTTTACTGAATGCTGCCTGGGCTTTATTCCCTTGGTGATGAGCCCACAACAAAATTAGATCAAGGTCTGATGAAGATGCAGGTAATTTGTGTGTTTGTAGTAGTAGCCAAAACAGCAAATCATTAAACACAAAACGAATGGAGTCTTAATATCGCAAATTACACCTTTGCTGTGTATCTGAAAGCATAACGTAATCATGCATTGTCACGTGTGATAAGTGTCACCATTAAAAGGCCATCAACCAGCACCAGAATTGGGTTACAATACCTTTCTCGCCTTGGCATCAGAGGGTCGCAGGTAAGGGAGGGGCGTGTTTCAAAGCGCAGAGGGCGGAGCGTTGGATTAAGCCGAAGATGAGATGAGGAGAACAAAGTATAATGCATTAAATGCATTAAAACGTCTATATGAAGCCGGTTTTTTGAACACTCTGAATATGCACCGCAGCTCTTATGGGAAAACTTGGTGTCACAGTATCATCCGTGTAGGAGCACTGAATGTGTCCAGCAGCAACCAATGCATGCTCAGAGTATACGGAGATTTTGTTGGATATGGATATGGGTTAGTTTGTGGTTTTTGTGTACATTCGAAAGAAGAGCGGTGTGAGGTTAAAGTGGTGAGGTGAAGAGGTTGACGCAAAAACCGGTGAACCGAAACTCTGTGCGGTTAGTTTACGATCGGTGCGCTCACAAAGAAAGAGCCTTGAGTGATGTTAAAATGGTGAGGCCTGACGTGTGTTGCAAAGTGTGGAGGATGGTGATGCAGCCGGGAAACGGTGATAGAGCCGTGGCGTTTTTTGTTTTTGGGTGGCATCTTAAAAACAAAAAAAGGGACAAGAGGTGGGACTCAAATGAAAGCAGGGGCAAGATGAATATTCCCAGATCAAGGTACGGTTACCATCCAGTAGTGATACACACATATTCAAACCCACCAACCAAAAGGGTGACTGTGTTTTTCAATCAATCAGACAAACCCTCGACACTCAGTCTGGTGCTCAGGTGATTTGGACTGCTCACATGGAAAACTGGTGATATATAGTTGGAACCCCTGTACCAAAATGATATCCAGACATCTTTACAAGCTCAAAACATGGACAAGTGGGTGGTCATGCACAGTCCTGGGTGACCTTCAGAGGGCAAACAAACTTACATATATTTCAAAATTGTAAACACTTAAAAACATGCACAAATACAGTACAAAATGAAAACCAGTGTTCACTATTCTTCTTAAGCAGATGTGCCAAGTAACAGCTGTAACTGTACATGTGTCAGCTCCAGTCAGCACAATGAAAATAAAATTGATAGACTGGTAGACTGGCTTTTTTGAGAAAAGCCATGCAGGAAATACAGCCTTATCTCACCTGGTGGTCCCATTGGGCCAGGGGGTCCAGGGAGTCCAGGTGGCCCCAGTGAGCCGATGGTGGGGGATCCAGGTGGGCCACGAGCTCCAGGTATACCAGGTATACCGGGCTCACCTGGACAGAGAGAGATGAGAATGTCACTGTCAGCTCGGTGAACTGTTAAATGGCTTTAATGGGTTTTGGGTGGACAGGCGAAGATAGGTGCAGACAAAACATCGAATCAGTAACAGAACTGCAGAGTACCTTTAGTTCCTGGAGCGCCATCAAATCCAGACCGTCCAGGTGAACCAGGGCTGCCAGGGAAACCAGGATCTCCCTTTGGTCCGGAGAAACCTTTAGATCCAGCTACTCCTGGTAAACCTGGGGGTCCCGGAAGGCCAAAGCCAGGCTCACCCTGTCACACACACACACACACACACACACAGAGCGCCAAACGATTAATTCGGGTCAGGCAGGCAGGCAGCCATTAAATGAGGTGAATTTCCCATTGGTACTAATAAAGTACTTTATCCATCTATCTATCTACCTTGGCTCCAGGAAATCCAGGCTGGCCGGGGAGTCCATCTACTCCTGGTCTGCCTGGTCCTGCAGGAGCTCCTGGCTGGCCAGGGATACCTGGGAATCCTGTGAGGAGAAAAAAAAAGAAGGTGAGGGTGGAGGAGGAGGAAAAGGTGGCAGTAAAAAAGGTGACACGAAGTAGGTAAGATGCTTTATGTGTATGAGGACGAGGGATAAGACGTACTGAGTGAGAAGAGGATGCGAAGTTCAAGGAGGGGTAGAGGGAAGAAGAAGAGGACAGGGGAAGAGGATACCTGCAAAGGTACCCAGATTAGGAGGAAGATGGATGGGAGGAGTGTTCATTGGTGTCTTTACCTTTAGCTCCTGGGGGTCCTGGGAGGCCGATGCCTGGGAGTCCAGGGTCACCCTTCGTTCCTGGTAAACCAGGGAAACCATTCTGTCCGGGCTGACCTGGGCTACCTGACGACAGAAAATTGCAAAACAAAAATCCAATCAGACAACAGAAACACATGTCTCCTTGGTTACGTGTTACCTGGAGAAAAACAAAATGCAGAAAAAATAGCCTTTACTGTAAAATAATAATTGTGTACCTGGTGAGCCGGGCAGTCCTGGCTCTCCATCCTGTCCTCTGGGTCCTGGTAAGCCTTTCTCTGCCACCGACAGACCTGGTTCACCTTTAGCACCTGCATGGTAAAAGATCACTGAGAATCTCTTGCTATAAAAAGAGAGTGATAGGAAAGACAAAGACGACTGGATAGCAACAAAACATCTTCTGTTATAAATCTGTTATATACCTTCTGTCACTCCAAATATATTGTCACATTATAGATATTTGGTCAAAAATATTATTTTATATATATTGTAATGTAGATTTTGTGAACCCCAATATGGAGGGAAGAAGGAAAGAAGTTTTTCACTAAATAAACCTAAAATTGTCTTCTTACCAGGTGCGCCGGGACCTCCAGGTCTTCCTGAGACACCCTGGATACCTTTCTCTCCTGAAAGTCCCTGAGGTCCGAAGCCAGGGCTTCCTGGAGGACCCCTGTCTCCTGGAATACCTGGGAGACCTGACTCACCGGGGGGCCCTCGTTCTCCTTTGACCAGCAGAGAGCCCTGTCGAACACACAATAGTTATGAACTGCATCACGGATGGATGGATCGATCAGTCTAAATGATGGACAGACTGAGTGAAAGCCACCTACAGGAGCTCCTTTGGGTCCAGGAGATCCAGGCTGTCCATCACGACCGGGTCGACCGTCCAGACCGGGCAGACCAGGTTGTCCGGGGAAGCCGGTGTCACCCTTCTGTCCCCTCACACCGCTGACTGTGACGGAATCGCCTGGGTCTCCCTTTTCTCCGGGGATTCCTGGAGGACCTTGAGGACCGGAGGGACCCTGGAAAAGAAAGGAGGAAGATAATGTTAGTATTCGATTATCAGATTTCATGTTTTGATTTTAGCCATAAGAGTTGAATTAAACTCTGACTCACAGCCAGGCATGTGAGATAACAGTTGACATTTATATTATACCAACCACTATGGTGAGATAATAACAAAGGTATTATGATTAATTTAAAGTTCAAAGAATATCTTTACAGTAGTAAATTCATTTATAAATACACCAAGATACAACAGCAAAATGATAAGCAAGACATCTCCCAAATAAACTGTCTTCAAATTGGCGGCTAAATCTCCAGATTACAATCTTTATGTCATGAATATCTGTTCTAAGATTATATGTGCTGGTTAAGAAAAGCTACAAAGCACTCACAGGGAGTCCAACGCCACCAGGTGTTCCTGGAAATCCTCTGTCTCCTTTGATACCTTGGGAACCAGGAGATCCTGATGGAGGAGAGGGAAGGAATTACAAATACAGCTATTAGCTAACTAACTACCTTCCACAGCTTTCTACATAAAGTTCTATCTAATTTGTATATCACATGACCACCGTGTGTACAGAATATGCTTAAGAGCACTGCTGAATCGCTTTTCAAAAGGTCTAAGAAACGTTTGCCCTCCAAGTTACCCGAGTCACAAGGCTAGCATTAGCTAAGATAAGCTAACATTTAATTTCGTCCACATGGAAGAAAAATCACATAAAAGGGTTGCAGTATTTAAAAATACTTGTCAAATTTCAATTTAATTTAATTTCTAGCATGTTAACTTGGCTAATAAAGTTGTACTCTACTTTCCTCTTAGCAGCAAATCAACCTGATAGCTGAGTCCAGTAGTACAGCCTTGTTCATGAAAAGTTACCAGGCTAATCCCAACAGCTGCATCTACTACTGAGGTACCACTGAGAACATTAATAATCCCCCTCCCTGCCCACTCGTCATACATTAATCCGGAGTCTGGACAAGCCACAATCAGAAGGTGTTAATGTCTCCTGTGGGAATCTGTTGAGTTGAAAGTGGTGTTACCAGGGAATCCGGGCTGTCCTGGGGGTCCTGGCGGTCCTGGGACGGCACTGGTACTGCCAAAGCAGTTCACACAGGTGTCGCCCTTGTCACCTGAAACAGCAACAGATCACTAAAGTCAGTGTTTTCTGTGGGTGACCTTCTTAAACTTAATCCGCTATGATATTTTAGCTATTAGACCTGACAAAGACCTTACGGAACATATGTTCTTTACTTTTTTCTTTAGTATTTTTTTATACCCTCACTGTTCTACTGTATCTTTATCCATCATATACACAAATAATCTTCTTGCTCAGAGATTTCTGGGATGAACATCTGCATCTCGGTATTCTCTCACCTTTCCGGCCCGTCTCTCCTGGGAAACCTCTCTCTCCCTGCAAGCCAGGACGCCCGGGCTCTCCAGGTATACAGTTTTGTCCTGCTGAGGAAAAGCCTGGAGGTCCAGGGGGCCCTGGTGGACCTTGGGCACCAGGACCCCCCAGCCGTCCTGGGGGACCTGGCAAAGACAGCCCTGGAGCGCCGTTGTCTCCCTTCTGACCTCTCTCTCCTGGGAAGCCTGGAGGTCCAGGCTGACCAATGCCACCGATACCTGGAAGTCCTGGTGTTCCTGCAGGTCCTAACGGACCTGAAGAAGACAGGAGGGCAAAGTTCAAATCAAAAACCACTTAAAACACCATAATTCAACTCAGTTATTTAGGGCTGTAACTAAGAATTATTTTTATTATTGATTAAAATGTGTTTCTTTAGCGTTACTAAAACAACCTGATTACATTTGAATGTTTTGTGTCTGTGTGAGTGTGTTTGTGCTTACCTGTTGGTCCTCTCTCTCCTTTGAGTCCAGGTGATCCAGGGAACCCGGGCTCACCCTTAGGACCCACCTGACTTTCTGCCTGCCCGCCAATCACCTGGTGGGACAATCAGAAATAACATAAATTCAGAAGACAAGCACACTCACTTAACTAACCCTTTATAGTCAAAGGGACGGAGGGAGATGGCACCGCCCAGTGGTCAGAAGAATGTTGTGCATTGAGCAGATTTTCTTTTCTTTTTATTGTTTTCAATTACAAAGTAGAGCTTGTTTCATTATAAATATTATTGGTGTTATCATTCAAACATTTTATTATTAAGACATAATTAGACAGAGAGGGAAATGTCCCCACCCAGTGGTCAGAAGAATGTAGTGCATGGAGATGCCACTTGTACAATTAGGGAGCAATTTCTCTACATTATTATTACTACCTTTTTATTATTTTTTGATTATTTTGTCAAATGAAAAAAATGTAGAATACACACCACTCCTGGTGGGCCCGGGTATCCACGATCACCTTTTAGTCCCTAGAAAGAGAGGGACAGGGGGAAGATCCATGACATCACTGCATGACTTGTTGAACATAGTTTTAAAATACATTTTTAAAAAAGTTGGAGAAAACCTACTCTCTCTCCATCCCTGCCTGGAGCACCTGGCAGGCCTGATTCTCCTTTGATTCCCTGATAGTGAACAAGGATAAAAGAAAGAAAAGAAAGTTAGACATGTGAATAAGAGATTTTAAAAAAGGATTGGTATAATTGGCATGTTGGTAGAAGCACTCACTGGGAAGCCTGGAGGACCCGGGTCGCCGTCTTTGCCTGGTTTGCCCTGTAGATAGAAGAAAACGGTGATCAGAGTTTGAGGTCCAGACAGAAATGTATCTTCTGTTTCTCAAATAAAAGTATTAAAATGTGTGTGTGGTCTTGTAAGTGGTCAAGTGAGGATATTTTTGGAAAGTAAGGACAATTCTTTGGTTCTGAATGGCCGTGCTCAAAAAGGCTACCATCATAGCTTCCTTCTGGCTGCATCCCACTACGTTTCCCAATAATTCAGTGTCTGTTGTGTGTCTTTGTAGATGTGATGCAATGAATTGTACAAGTTGGGATAACGGCGCACGGTTTCAGACAGTCTCTCTCTTTGAAGGAATTCATGGAGTTGCATTTATTTGCACACACAAAATATAGAGCTTGAGACCTAGCCAAGCCACTTGCTGTATGAAGTGGGCATGACTGTTAGATTTCTTTGGAAAGTTACAAAAACTGTTGGACGCAACCCTCCCCCCAAATTCCGATGTCGTTGTTCCAGGTGCTCTTAGATGATTCAATAAGTGCTTTGAAGCATATTCAGGCCTTTAGAATGAAGTTTAGCTGTGGGAAAGGGTTAGGGTTAGACATGTGACAATATTACAGTACATTTGTATATCTGTTTATGTGTTAACTGTACTCACTCGTTTGCCTGATTCTCCTGGTTCTCCCTTGTCTCCTTTCTGGCCGCCTGAGGGACCCTACAATGACAACAAAACACACGTCAACAACATGGCTGTAAAGTACAGGGGCTTTTCTGTAGCTCACTAGTGAACTTTGATCTTTCTATGATGTGGCAACACTTTGCCTACAGGGATCAATAACATTATGATGTTTGCAGGTGGTAATAGATACTTACAGGCGGTCCTGGGTAGCCTGGATCACCTGGGAGACCTGGAAGACCCGGGTCACCCTACAGAGAAAACACAGAAAAGAGACATTTTTGTGAAAGTTTCAACCAAATAATTTGAGTGATTGAAAATGCCCTCCAATGATGGATATCTGAGCTTTACTGGTTGCTAATGGTTGCTCTTGTAGTAATCAGGGTTTAACTAGACAACTGCTCAAAAAGACTAGTTGGGTGTCTGTGAATATACTGAGTTACTGTGTGGAACAACAGGTGCAGAAATGATCTGCTGCCATCAAGTGGCTGAAGTGAAAGTTGCAGCCTTCAGCAGTTAAATACAACTCAGTCCATTTTTAAATTTGCGGATAAATGTTTCTGACATTAATTATTATATTTATTCATGTACAACATACCTAATGTACCCTAATGGAAGCATTTGTTGCAATCTTGCGTTTGCTTTCAGTTCACATTTTCTAACATAAATGAGGTTAGTTTTAGCTTCGGTTGGAGCCTATTTGATGTCAATTTCTTCGCCTTACAGCTATTTAACTGCATTGTTTGGTTGTCACCTGTCAGATTAGTGCCAAACGAGCTGCAGCTTAATTGGAAACGAAGTCTTAAAGTTATAAACAACTGATCCAAGGTTATAAACGCACTCTCATTCAAATATGCCACTTGGTGTACTCATAATACACGGCTGGTGTCACTCTCAGTGCTAGGCTGGTAGTGTTACCTTGTCTCCTCTCTGAATCTCTGTCTCAGGTGGCCTCTTCTGTTCTCCGACTTGTCCTGGAGGACCAGGAGGTCCTGGCAAACCTGGGTCACCCTGTGTTCACACACAGACACACACCAGATGAGATTAAGGGTTTAAATGTAGAATAGAGAACAGGATGGACAGAGGACCGAGAGAGCAGATTACGCATCTTATTCTTAAATTTTGAGCTTCCTAGTGGTTGTAGATGCTCACAATCAAACTTTTTCACTGGGAGCACAGTAAATACCTTCTCTCCTTTGGGTCCTTGGAAGTTTAACCCCATGTTTCCCTGTTGGAGAAAGCAGGGAACCATTGTGTCATTGAGTGACCCAACAACAAGATCGTTTTGTCTTTGTTCATTTACTTCAATGAAATAACAACAAAATCAGATCAATTCAAAGCGTGTTTCTCTGTTGCCTCGTCAAGGTTTGAACTCACCTTTGGTCCAGGAAAACCAGGACGACCTGGACGACCCTGGAAAACAACACCAGACAACAATATTGTTGGACTATAGTTCACTTCAACAACTTTAACTGATCCAATTGTTCATTCTACTGAAATTAAAATATACATGAAACACACATTTCGACAGTGATAGGATATTTTGCAGCAGCCTTCTTTACCTCATAGCCTTTGGGTCCTGGAGGGCCAAGTGGACCTGGTAAACCGGGGGGGCCGGGAGGGCCCTGTGACATGAACACACACAGATACAAGTGCAGGGTATTTTAGATGTCTGGTGCATCATTTTTACACACATTTCCCCCAAATTCAGTCTGACATATTTGATATGAACAGAGTTTGGCTGCACAGCGTGAGGTTTAAAAAGTCAAAATGCACAACGACTCACAGGAACTCCTGGCAACCCGGGTAATCCCACTGCTCCTTGGTCTCCAAAACGGTTGGTGGAGATCACATCACCTGGGTCTCCCTGTGGAGGAGAAAGCACAACCGGAGGAAAGTGTTAGACACGAGATGTCAGCTGCACGCGAGCAAGAGGCTAAAAGAAGCATCCGCTATTTCTTTGAGGTTTGTTATTTCAAAACATCAGACAATGATTCGCGTCTACTTTGCAGATTTCAAATCAAATTTAAACAGCACCATCTTGTGCCAGAAACACAAATTTCAACTGGTCGGTTTTATTTTATAGGAACGGTGTGTTTTTCAGGCTTACTGCCTCAGCAAACACTGACAGAAGAACATTTTTACCTGTTGAAAAGCTTTAAACATGAGCCTGAATATAGTGCAGTGTGATATAATACAATGCAATAATAAGCCTTGAAAAGAACAAGAGCGTTTGGTGAATTACTGTTAGAAATATACTGAACCTTTTTTATTTACATGGCAGAAGAAGAATAACAGTTTTTTTTTTTTTTTCATTTTATGCACTTTTTATTTTATCACCTTTTTTATTACATTTTTATTTGTATAATTATTTTTCCTTTTGACTGAAGTCAATGTTCGGCCACACATTTCCCTTTACAATCTGCTCTATGTGCCCTGTTTCTATGACAGCACTGACTTGTTTTAATTGCTTGCACCTGATTCTACCTACCTGTTTAAAGGCCCTGCGCACCCACACAGGCGTTTGAGTTACCCTGGCTAGTCAGACCTCTAGTGAGGTTGAAGCTGGATGGTGCTATGCTGGGAAATAGTACATAAAACTCCATGTACCAGTAAGAATGATAAAGGTGAAAGTTGTCCGGCCCTAACAGGGGAGCAAAGAGAGTTGACGATACATTTACCTTTGGTCCTGGCAGACCAGGTGGACCCTAGAAAGGTGGGAAAAAAAGAGAAGAAGAAGGACGTTAAAGGAGAACATTAATTAATTATTAATGAACAAACTTCCTCTTCATTGCTTCAAACTCACTGGCCGTCCCTGCTGTCCAGGGGCTGAAGTTCCTGGGAAACCCCTCTCGCCCTGAAGAGAAGAAGAAGACGTTTAACACACTGTGGTTTGACTTGATCTGACAATGCTCCAGGAAAAAGTAAGTGGACCCTGAGTTTAGATTTATTTTTTGGAGAAGCTCATAAAGGTTTATTTCATGGCACTACAGAAGCTTTTCCAACGTGAGAATAATACAAATCTGGCAAAAATCACTGAAAATCTAACCTACCTGGGCAGAAAGATGACCAAATGTTGTGATATTCAAAGCTGGCACAAAGAAGCTTATTCAAAGAAGAATATTCGACTGGCAGCAGTTTTATTGTCATTTGTTATTTTCTGAAAAGACTTTTCATCCGATACCTTTGTCCCGTTGCAACCCGGCACTCCTCTCGGGCCTGGTGGTCCGTCCTGCCCGGGCAGACCCTGGCAAACAAGAAGTAAACAGGAAGTTACATCACACATAATGGCTGGTTTTGGCAAAGTTGGATTTTAGGCGATGGGGAAAACTCACCGGAAGTCCTGGCGTTCCTGGAAATCCTGGCAGTCCAGAAGGCCCCTGTTAGGAGGAAAATCATTTAAAAAATGAGGATTCAGCTTGTAGTTTCTTCATGACCTCACTGACTCTTTGAGATGAGGAGGAATGTGGACACCTGCTGGCCACAGGAGGGTATTACAACCTGAAATCCTTGAGCGTTGAGACACTTAGTGAATCATCAGGGGCAATAACTGAACCATGGGATGAGTCTGAACTGAGGAGAATGACTGACTAATAAAGTCATTTTAAACCTGGTTAGAGAGAGTTTGTCTCCCTCCGTATGAGTCGCTAAAGTTCAGTGTTTGGGTGATCTACTTACTCTTATTCCTTTTGGACCAAAAAGTCCTTGAGGTCCATCGCTACCCTGAGAGGAAGAACGGACATTAAAGCAGATTAGATGAATAATCGCACTGAGGATCTAAATAAAATATATCCTCTGTGCCCAAACCAAACTGTTATTAAACCCTTAAACTTCACGTCAAATTGACCCAACCCCAAACCCACCTTCTCTCCTCTGGGTCCGATCGGCCCTTCAGGTCCGGGGAATCCTGGGACTCCTGGCTGTCCGGTGAGACCTGGGAGACCCCGCTCACCCTGCACGCAGTGACACAGATACAGAACTAAATTATCTCTAACACTTCACCCCCTTATTCAGCATTTATAAGCAGAGTATAAACTTTAAATAAAGGCTTATAACACCCTGTAATGTAGTTGTGAGAAGACCCATCAGTGGAGGCTGGTGTATAAACAAAATGAATGATAATATAGTAAAACACAGTTGTAGTAATATAAAATTTGTCTTCATAGAAGTAATTGCTGACTTTATATCATTATTAAAGGGGGGTTAAAGGACCAAAACCCACTCATAACTTCTGCACAGCTGTGATTGTTTTGTCTGTATGTTCTGTTGTATCTGCTGGCGTCGGTGCACAAAGAGTCTTGTGCAGCATTTCTTTGTGTGTTCCTCCATGTTGCACATTGTACATCATGCATATACACTATGTGTTCATTTTGTGTCATTTTGCCTTACCTTGGCTCCTTTCACTCCACTGCAGTCGCATTTTGATCCCGCACATCCATGGCAAGCCTGTTGGACGACAAAAAAAAAAGTATACATCACTGGATCAGAATTAAACCAAACCAAGGTCTAAAACCTCAGCACCCAGGGTTTATGGGCGCAGGCACCACATACAGTGGATAGTTTAATATTCTGATGCTTTTTGCCACAAAAAGCTACTGCAGCATCCTGAAAACACTGCTCACTGTGATCTTTGTTCGCATGTTTTAGCTTGCAGCTTGAGTTTTCTTTAATTTCTTTCGTATTTATGAGTGAAAAGTGGATTATTGCCACTAGAGGGTGCTCCATCATTACGCTACAGCACCACTGCACGTTACAGGCAGCACTTATTCCCACAGTGCAAGGTCAGCGAGGACCAAATAACAAGCCAACGCCAAATAAAAAGCTTTTTATCTCAAACAAAGTTATCTCCCAAAATCTTTCAGTTTTCAGAGAGTGGGAAAGTTGTGTGGTGGAGAAGTGGGTTAAAGGGAAGCCGAGAAGGGCGGCAGGGAGGGATGGGAGTGCCAAGCTGTTGATTAACTTTTCCCATGCTTGTTGACACAGCGAATGCCAGACGGGCATTGATTGCACGCATGCCAGGCTGTTAGGTTGTGAAAACGGCAGAGAGCGCACGAGAGGGGACAGACCGGCCGACGAGTCAGCATTCTTCTGTGTCTGCAAAACCTTTTTGTGTGTCCACGTTCGTGTTGATGGTTTTCATGGTATTCCTGTTTTATTGGTTGGTGCAGACTGCAGAGCTGTGACTCGTGTATAATCTATCTACGAGTTTTCTGATTGATTAGTCTAAAAATTGTGGGCTTGTTTTGTGTGACATGTGATAAAGTGTTACAGCTCGGCAAAAGAGCAAAAAAAAAATAAAAAATTTAAAAAGGGAGAGGCGTGAAGGACTTAACGGGGTCAGATTCAAAACCGTGGACACTGGAGGCACACGTTTGGCGTCTCAGCCCAGTGATTCCCACAGTGAGCTCACTGGAGGGAGGTTATTTGTTCGGTGAAAACATACCGACTCCCAAAACGGTGTTATCTCATGGTCACGTAGTTTAAAACAACCAGCGATGGAGGAAGCAGTCAGGGCCGTTACGATACAAGTTAAAAATGCTGGCGTTGAAAATGTCACTTGAGTAAAAGTACACAAGTATCAAGTAAAAGTGCTCATAATGCAGAATAAAATGGCCCCTGTGAGCGTTGTAGTGTTACAGAGGCTGAAGCAAGGCACTTATTCACAGCCAGGGTTGAGGGTTTGAACAAAGTCAAAGTCAGGAGTTCTGGATTAAAAAGACACACGAAAAGTGTTGCATGTTGGCTGTAAACACAAAACGTGTGCAAACTGTTATCTGGACTGGAGGGTAGAGGGGCTACCAACGCGTGCGTGCGTGCGTGCGTGTCCGTGTGTGTGTGTGTCCGTGGAGGTGTTTTTACAAGGCCTGAATCTCCAAATTAGTCTCTGGTCTGCTTCAGCTCAATGCAGTCTAGTTTCTCCCACGCCCAGGCCTGCAGCTCACACTCGTTTCACCTCCATCGCTCTCCCTTTCTCTTCATCCATCTGTTTTCCTGTCGTCTCTACTCTCATTCCTCTTTTCCCTCCCTCGACATGTATTCATCCAGAAAAGCATGACACGGCTCACTTGCCCCAATAAGGCTTTAAAACACTCGTAGGTGCTCACTCAGGCACTCTGAGTCAGAGCCAGGTGATGCCGGCTCTTTCAGGGATTCAAACGGGCAACCTAATGAGCACTCGCACACTTTATCCTCTTTAACGCTGAGCCACGTTCACGTTCTCAAATTTACCGTGAATGTGAGCCGCACACTGGTTTTTAAAAAGGGTTCACTTCAGCCCTGATACGCGGGTCATATATGGCTGATTTTTAAAATATTTTGGTGAGTTAAATGCATGACAGCACGTCATACCATTCTTAAACTTTATCCTCTCATCTTGTACTGGACAACTATAAGAGATAAATTAAAAAAATGTAATAAATTATTCAATAAATTATGTTTATTTTTTTATATATATATATTTCAGTTTGTAGCAAAATATGACCCTAAAATTATAATTTTATCACATAAAAGTATTATATTAATGATATTAATAATTGTTTCTGAATATCCCAACATGAGTATTACAACTGTTTGTGCAGAATGTGATGTATTTAATCAAACAGCAATTTTACAACAGTGAACATGGTAAAGTCATAATGTTGCATGTTAAAATGTAATAAATTGTCTCTGCATAGGGCTTGAAAATGTACATGCACCATCAGCATCACAGGCTGGGTGATAATGGGTAAGGTGATGCAATAAGACTAATGATATCACACGCTAAATTATTACATTATTAATCTTTTCTACAGTCCTAATGAAGGTGTAATTAATGTTTCATGCAACAATCTGGCAGTTTGTAACATGTCTGATTGATCTGGAGCAAATCTTCTAGTACATTTGATCCAGTTATCGTCATAGCTGCAGGCTGAGGTGCTGCACTGCGTACCGGCGTCCGCTAATCTGTTGCTTGGGGTAACATAATAGACCGAACAGAGCTGAAATTAATGATTGTGGTTTAAACGATTTGCCTAAATACAGTGTTAAAAGCATCCCTCTCTCTCGCCATGCAGTTGACTCCCCCTCGTCTACCCCCACAGCCCTGACAGGGCGTGTAATCCACTTAGAGAGGTCAGTGAGCTGCAGATATTTGCTCCGCTCTCCCTGTCTGTTAGCTCTCTCCATCATTTCCCTCGCTTTCTCCTCACCTCCATCCCACTTTGTTCCATCACGCCAACCCGGCGATCAGGCCTGAGGGGGTGGGGGATGAAGCCGGGCTCATGTACTCTGAAGCCTGCAGAGGTAGTAAATGACCAAAAAGTATCCCAAATTTATGTTCACATGGGGTTGATTTTATGGTTTTAAGTGATATAGGTGCTTCAGAATTAAAAACACAGTAAAACAAATCTATCTAGCCCTTATTTCATGCTAAATCTATGTTTTAAAATAATCATTTTTGAGTATGTATATCAAAATGCCTACATTTTCTCTTCCTGTAAAACATTTTTGATGACTCATCTGCAACTCTTGAGTGAATACATGCAGTAAATGTGTCCAGTCAAATGTGATTTGGGGCGACTAAGCTAACCGAACTTGACCGTTAGCCAAACGGCTGGAAAACCACCGATCAAAGCAGACGTAGAAAAAGCTGGCTGAGGAAAAGTGGGACTATTACAGTGTGCTGAAAGTCACTAAAGAAGGGAGGAAAACGGCGTAGGAGCTAGGTGTGTACAGAATGACGTAAAGGTGAGCCAGGTGAGGGTGGGTGAGAGGAGGAGGAAGAGGGGGGAGCGAGCGGAAGGCATGCACCCGGGGATTAGACTGGCGAGACTGGAATTCCCCCACTCATCAAAGACCGATGATTAGACGCCTATACACACTGCCCTGCCCTGGATCTCACACACACACACACACACACACACACACACACTTGTATTTCTATACTTGTGAGGATGCTCATTGACATGATGCATTCCCTAGCCCCTTATCCTAATCTAAACCTAATTCTAAGTGTGAACCTGCAAACAGCCCTTTGTAGGTTTGTCCAAAAGTGAGGACAGACCCAAATGTCCTCACACCCAAGGTCTAAAACTCATATTGGTCCCCACAAAGATAGATGTATAAGTACACACACACACACAGAGCTTGTGAAACTCCCTGATTTGACCACAACTAATAACTTCTGCTTTCCAACAGTGATCGCAGCTCAGCAGTCAGTAACCGCAACCTGACACCAGAGCCAACATCTTCACCCCCAGCTCCACAGCACATGCTGCTGACACACACACACACACGGATATGATCACACACAACTTGGAAATCTTCTTCTCTAGTACTTCCTGTTGCAATACTCTGCTTAAATACATAACAGGTAAATGTGCATGCGTGCAAGTGAGGACATTGGCCCCAGTTACACTTACACACATTATAATCCCATTTAAGCGCTTTAATTTACACTTATGCCACATTATATATGCACCTCCATTAGCGGGACGCAAAATCAGACTTCATCTGTCCTGGTTTTTCCTCCAGATGTGAATCTGTGTCAGCCATAACGCATTCCATTAACAGGTAACGGCAATAATAAAACCAAGAGAGAAAGTACGCAGTAAAACACCTTTTTAAAGTAGTGTAAAGTGAGAAGAGTGTGCTACAACAACATTTGAGGTTACCGAGCCAGAAGCTAACCAGCAGCTAACACAAGAACACAGAAATTCAGAGTCACTGTGTCGCTGGGCTACAAGTCAGATAGCGACCTCTAACGCTCCTTGGCTTCATTCACACTTTGCCTTTTCAATATCGATTAGCTCTCTGATCTGCCGCTAAGACATGAAGGGGCTAAATGTCTTGGTGGTATTTGAGTCATTGATGGAAAATCAGCATTTAGTTTGTTTCCCGTTTCTTCCTTAACCTTAATTTGAGAACATCTTTAGAATTAGATTTTGTTGCAGTTTAGTTGCTCTGTATTACTGTGTTTGCTGCCCTTTTGTTTACATCTGGACTGCACCTTTTAATGGTGAAAATATGGAAGATTGATTTTGGGAAAACTTTTTCTTTAAGAGTGGCTTCATACTTTAACCTCTTACCATTCCTGCAAAATTAGCCTGAAACGCCTATCCAAGGCATACCCAGAGTAAATTAAAAGCTGTTCTTGAACCATTTGGAGTACATGCGTGGCCTTGGTCTCTTTTGAAAGGTAACACTCTGAAGTGTTTTTCCCCAAAAGGCAGACTCTACTGGCATTGAGTTATAGAAGTTTGAACACACTGAAGTTTTAGAAGTTTTAGTTTTTTGCGCCGGAGTATTTCTTTGCAAACAGATGCCTGCAGATGGCGATGAGCTGGGACTTATTAGCTGGACAAAAGCAATCTTTACCGAGTTTGGCTACAGAGGATTATGTTATTGTAATAGTATCGTTTCATAGCTCAGCATCTATCTGTGTGTGTGTGTGTGTGTGTGTGTGTGTGTGTGTTTATCCCGTTCTGGAGAGTGGCACTCCAGGTGCCGAGCCGCTGCGTCAAACCGCTGATCCCTTTCATCGCGGCTGGACTTTGACTGCTTCAAGGTGCTGACGCCCCGAGAGCGACGAGCAAACCAAATATTTTCACCGAGCATGTGTGTTTTGACTAACCGGCTCTTTCAAAGAGGAAGACCCCCCCCCCCGACGGGAGGACCCCATGTCACACGCACACACATGCCATCATGCCACAGTGCCGGCCCAGGAATTCCATTGATATTCCTGGGAATTCTCTTTCTTCTCGACACTAATTTTCTCTCCTCTGTTCTCTTTTCATTTGGTGTAATGAATGTTGACCCCTGTGACCTCCCACTGAGGGATACCTGCAGAGAGAGCGCTTTGAGGCACCGGGCAGCTGACCACCATCTCTGCACCCCATTTCAAAACTAGTTCAGGCCGCATTAGTCTTTGCTTACTGAATAGTGCAAATGCTGCCTATTTTTTTTTTTTTTTTTTTGCCTCTATCCACAGCTGCATTAATGATCACTCTGCAGCTCAATGTGTCCCAAATCTGTTTTTTCACGTGTGACTCAAATTTGATGTTTTTTTTTTTTTTTAAACAAAACAAGTTTAATTTTTTAATCTTTCCTGATAGTCTATCTGGATATGTGGTACAAAAGAGGATCCAAGAGGAATATTAGCAGCATGTGTGGTGTTTTAGCACATCAGAATTTATCAGGGCAGTAAATACTTTGCAACTATATGCAGAAAATGAGCATTTCTAATGGCTGGATCCAACCCAGAGGACAATGATATTAATACAAAATTTCACAGATGGAGACAAAACAATGGAAAGGAAACTAAACGGACAAATGGCCTAGAGTTTCAAGGCACCCTTGACTTCAACTCAAGTACAGCCCGGCTGATATTGGATTTTTGAGGCTGACCCTAACGGCAATATTTGAGTTTAAAAAGACAAATTTCAATGTATCAGTTGATAGTCATTTTTGTACATAAACACATGATATGGACAAACATTTTTGATCATAATTTGCCTTTTTAAAGAAGTGAAATTACAGATATGTACAGATTTACAGTTGTAAAAAACTTTGCTCTCTGGTGGAGAAACGATGTAATGAGGACGCTGTTTCTAAATGACCTCAAACGTAACCTTTGACATTTCTGTTATTTTTAGGCCGATATGCATGCCAATAGAGATATGAGCTGATATTAATGCCACTTCAGTCACTGTATAAGAGGTTAATGGTCAGTGAAGATCAAAACCACAGGGATGCATAAACACACATCTGTAAAAACACACCTCGCCCTTTTTGTTGTGCCTTTTCATCTCTTGCTGCATCTTCAATCAACTGTCAGCGAACCATAAAAACAAACATGCAACACTGGGTTTGCTGCCGTTCTAATAATGAGTGAACAGATGGAGGTGCTGATTTTAGGGGTCTTGCTCCAGGACCCTCCAACAGGACATGTATGGAATCAGATTTGTGTCATTTGTGTGGTTGAATTTCTTCCCTTGGGAGATCTGACAACCCAGCCCAGCCCTGCCCCAGCCCTGCCTCACAGGTTTAAACATGCCCGTCTACCACTCTCTGCAACGCTCCACATACATCACCACGTGGCATTGTGCATCGTAGCTACGGGCAACGAGAAATTGGAGAGGAGTTGTGGCGGCCTGCCAGCTGAATACCTCAACATGTGTAGCCTGGGGATAGACTTGAGAGGAGGCGGGTAGGAGGAGAGAGAGCACGGGAGGAGGGGAGTAAAAAGTTCCAGAAAGGAAGGAGGTGCGAGGGAGGAAGAGAGGGAAAGTCTTCACTTTCACATCTTCACTTTCTAAATATGCTTTAAAATCAGGCTGATTAGATTGGGCCTGTGGGATTTGGTCTGTGTGAAGATTTAGGGATGCATACAAAAACAAATCTGTGTGGTCCGAATAGTTTTTGTTCTTCCTTTGGACAGTCAAAAGCACAGGGTTGTGGCAAGTCTGTTTCATACACTCAAGAACATTTTTATGGTTTCAGTCCAGCGGTCATGACATGAGGAGCCGCAGCAGAACAAACAAATCTATGTTTAAAGAAATCCCTCAGCTTTTCATTGAAGTTCCCTTCAATTCAGGGTTTAGCTCAAGTTTTGTCTCATCAGGACCTGAAAATGTGTCCAGCTGTAACTCTAAAAACCATGTTCGTACCTGTAACCACCTCCTGTCGTCTGCTCTCGAGGGATTCTTCACCCACGGGCCAAAAAATACTGGCTAAAAACATCAATCCAAACAAATCGCAAGCTAATAAATGAGCCTGTTTACCTTTTAAACATATCAGATTTTGCCATGACAGCCATTACGATGTTTACACAAACAGCAACCTGCTCCACGCTCCCATAAACCAAGCACGGAAATCTGCATACTGGAGGTGTATTGCTGTTTGGATGAGCCGCAGCCTAAGGTTAATATTTACCCATGAGCCTCTGCTGTAGACAAAACAAAGGGAGCATGCTGAATGTCCTGATACTGCATCTGTGAGCCGGAGGAGGGAAGAGAGTTCAGCTTATAGCTGTTTATTCCACTTTTACATCATAAACACTCTCTCTGAGTTTTTTCATGCTGAATCACCGCCTTTTGAGCTTGGACATCAATCTGACTGAAAGCCGAAGCCAAACGTATATTTACACATTATGTTTGTAATTATTTGTGGCATTTTAATCTTATTGGACTCCTGGAGTGTAAACTCTTTGCACCTTTATATGTTTTATTTATACGTTGTGTTGAACGATGTCCTGTCTGTCCTTCACTATGAGCTCACCAGACGACGTTTGTTGTAATGGTAGTTAAGTAAACTAAAACTAAACTGTGGTCTGAAACATCATTATATGCTGTAGCATTAAGATTCACCTTTTATCGGAGCAAAGGGTCCTCGTCCCCAACCGTGCAAAACGACCCCAAAGTGAGCAGGGGGTGTCCACATACTTTTGGCCACAAGGTATTTTGTGCAGCCCATGCTTCCACCTGTCCACCTGTAGTTCCACGTGTTCACCACATGAGGGAACAAGAGCAGGAGGCATGCAGGTAAAAAGCATCTCGGCCACAATAGAGATTTTAGACCAAATTAAGACGTTCATGAATCAAAAGTCCAGGAAAACAATGAATGATTAACTTGTTTTAGAATCTAATAAATTCAAGTAATATGATTTTCATGATATTCTCGGCAAACCAGGAATTTAAGTTACAGCAAGCTGCTTTGGTAATCAATATGACCTAAAGCCTACATGCTGAAACTGTATATAGGTTGATATAACCATGATGATATGTTATTTGGGTCATGCACAGAAAATACATGTGCACCAAAAGTACTGACCATAACTTCAAAATCAGTTCAGACTGCTGCAGTGAGATAAATCTGACCTTCTCCACGTTGGCTGAGACTCGGTTTGGTTTATTAATGAGCTGCGTTTCACATTTGAGTTGCCGGCCGTGTTTCCTAGCAGAATTTTGGTTCGGATCCTCACAGCTGAGCGTGCTCTCTCTTGCTTCTCCGGCCCTCAGCGTCCTGATCTGATCTTGTGAAGAGGCAGGTCACAGCAGGCTCCTGCCCTGCATGCCTTTCTCCTAAATATCCTCACATAAAACAGCCTCTAATGAGAATCGGAGCGCAGCAGCTGAAATGTTGAGTGTTGCAGAGCAATTCGATTGTGCAGCTTTCTGTCGGGTTTGCACTGGAAAAAGGAGAAAAAGTGAAAGAGAGGAAACGTGGATGACTTTAACCTGAAAATGCTAGACAAAACATTTGCTGTTTGTGCTACACAATGTGACATGCTAGCTTCTCCAGATTCACTTTTAGCATTTTAGCAAGCTTTAAAATGGTGGATATTCAGTCGTTTAGTAGCTTATCTTTACTGTCCAATGAAAAACGTGTATCCAGAATGTCCACAACAAGAAACAACTACTGTTACTACTATAACTACTGCTGCTGGTATCACTACTAACTCTGAATTAGCTTTATGGCTCTGTTTTTTAGCACAAGACAGAATTTACTCCTCCTTTTTTTTCATAATACAACACTTTAAAAGCGAGTTAGAAAGTCACCTAAACACAATTAGCAAAGTCAGTTTTTGACCCCAAAAAATATGGACCAATTCCTCAATAAATATTTCACTCTTTCTGCAAAACTCTATTCAACAATCTATTTTGTTAGCTTTCATTAAATCAGGGGACAGGAGGGCTCCTCGATGCTCTATGGCTGCCTGAATGTTTGCCTTTAATATTTTTGTCTTACATCAGCTCCTTCAGTTTAACTTTCTTTCTCTTCCTCCTTTTTCTTTTTCAGTCTAAAAATGTTTTCTTCTTCTTGTTCTTGTTGTTCTTCTTCTCTCTTTCTGTGCTGCCACAGATGTCTGATAGTTCCCATTGTTCTGACCGGTGGGGGTCTGTTTGTCTAGAGGAGACGAGGAATGCCGTGCATTCGGCGTTGGCGCGCACAGACACACACACACACAGACACACACTTATAAACAAGCAAAAACACACACACACGCTAGCCAAAATAAAAAAAGAAGGCACGTCTTGTCTTCATATTTGAAATGTCATTCTGTATTGCACTATATTGACAATAAATCTCGACTCTTATGCGCACACACACAAAAACGCACGCCTGACGACATCATCTGAAACTAAAGCATTATTCCTGTTATATTTTTCCTTTTCCTTTACCCACTATGTACAAATGTATGCCAATAAAGGCAATTCGACAAACAAGAGAGCGAGAGAGAGGGGAAAGTATACTTTCAAATTTAAAACTTGCTTTTTATCATCACTCACCACATACAGACAAATTAAAGGAAAAACAAGAATAAATGAGTGGAGAAACTAATACAGATGCACTGAACAGGTTGATGAGTATGAACATGACGTTAGTCAAACGCTACGGCCTTCACAGTCACCAGATCTGAAACCAGCTGAACACCTATGGGAGATTTTGGAGCGACGTGTTGGGCAGCGCTCTCCTCCAACATCATCAAAACACCAAATGAGGGAAGACGCTTCGAAAGAATCGTGTTCATCACTCCAGTACAGTTCAGAATCTCTGTGAATGAGCACTAAAGCTGTTCTGGAGGCCTTAATGAGGACACTTTTATGTTGATTTTTCCATTAATTTGTCACCCATCTGTACAGCTACACCAATAAAGAGAAAGAAAACGGGCCACAAAGTCACCAACAATTACTTCAAAAAGGAAGCACAAACATGTTTCCTTGAACAGAACACGGTACTGTCCCTTAAAAACGTTCCTAAAAAGTTATTACAGGCAAAAAAGGAAGAAGGACAGAGGATAAAAGAGAAGAAGAAGAAAATAATATTTTGTCTCCTGCCTCCAACACAGACCTCAGCATGCACCTTGCTCTGCTGCTGAACATTATCCTGCGACTGCAAGCTAAAGGCTTAGCCGCATACCAGTCAGCACACTGACCTGGGATTAACTAAGACCAGGCTCCACCTGAGGAACACACACACACACACACACACACACACACACAGACAGAAACACAGCGGTGTACGGCTTAGTGTAAAGTACAAACAGTATTTGTGACTACTGTATGTACAGTACAAGTTATTAGGATTCGACCGGACTCTGATCTGATGTAGACGGAGGAAAAGTGAGCGGAGGAAAGAAAGAAAGGAGGAGACATGAACTAGAGTCCATGACATTAACTAGATAGAGAAAGAATCCATAGATACAGTCATACTGCCCCAAATTTGTGATTTGGGGCGATATGAATTTATATAGAGTGAATATTAGACTTATATTCATCAGGTGGGCACAAACACGACTCCAAATGAAAACTAATGCTCCTTCGTAGCTGCCGGATGTGTAAATAGTTTGCCATAAACGCTTCATACGATTATATATCCAACAAGTCCTCCAACCTAAGCCGATAGGTCGTTTGTCACGACTCATATAGGTGTACCTGACCTTCGTCGTCATGGTAACAAGAACAACACGTGGTTTAGGCACTAAAAACTACTTGGTTAGGTTTAGGAAAAAAATCACGGTTTGGGTTAAAATAAGTACGTTAGTTTTACAACTTAACTTGCGTACGTTAAAATAAGTCAACGCTGACTTTTGGTTTCACACAGGACACAGACAGCAGTCACCTGGGTGAAAGTCCTGTGTTGTTGAACCCATCCATCCACCCCGATCTCCTCCCTACGCGGACTTTGGCGCCCCTTATAGGTCGGCACCTAATAATAAAAGTAACTATGGGTCGTAATAAGCTGCTTGTACAGACAACCATATTTTTGATCTCGTCATAATTACTACGGCCACTAGATGTCTCCAACTAAATAAACGTAAATAAGGCTCATAATAAGCTGCTGCAAAGACGACCTATTTAGCCGTATTTTTGGAGAGGACCGTCTCAATATATCAGATGTTTACAGCTTGTTCTGCTGCCCCCAAGTGGCAGAAAAAATCAGTTAATGCAGGTTAAGTTTAGGCACTGAAACTGCTCGGTTACAGTCAGGAAACGCCATCACCATCACTCTACTTTCACCTTTGCTCCTGAGAGATAAGAGTCATAATTCTCGCGGTCCTTGTCAGGAAAATGTAAACATGCCTCAATCGTTTTAGGCGAGGAGTGAAGGAGGGAACCAGGGAGGAGCAGTATATGTTTGTATAGCTCTTCCTTTACTTTTAAGTGGCTCCGTCTAGACAAGTATATAAAAGGTAAGGTGGTAACTCTATACACTGAAATATGTAACACACAGAAAGACACACTCGCTCATACCATCGGCCCACCGTTTGTCCCATGTGGTTTTTGGGAAAGCCCTGTTTCCTCCTCGGGAGTGTGATGAAAGAAACAGGTGCCCAAATTGGAAGAGAGAGCATTAAAAGTAGAGAGGGAACAAGAGAGCGCGCGAGAGAGAGAGAAAACAGAGAAGAAGAGAGAAACAGACGCCCTCCCACGCTACCTAATTCAACCAGAAAGCTCATTTGTGTTCAGTTGCATGAAGCGGGGCAGTCAAAACAGCTTTCTGCCGCTTTCATGACTTCATTATTTCGTCTATAGGCAGCCACAGACTACACGATTGTGTGTGTGTGTGTGTGTGTGTGTGTGTGTGTGTGTGGTGTGTGTGTTTTATCGCTCCTCGGGCTAATCTCGTGAGATGAACAGAGAGACAGAGGCTTAGTGGAAAGGCGAAGGCCGAGAGAAGGGAGGAAGGTACAAGAAGGAGGAACTGATTGGGGGGACCTCGCTGTCAATCAACATATCAATAGTCCTGTTCCTTATATGAGTAAAATGAGTTATCATGCTTGGTTGTAACCCCTCCTTGTGTATTGTTGTGCCGATCAAAGCAGCATCAAGTTTGCTTGTGTAAAGAGTTCCCTACTGCTAAAATAACGGCTACTTTTGTAAATAAATCACATTCTAGGCCTTGACACATAACCCCAACACATTTAGAAATATGTGTTGAATAATTTTGCTTTGAGAAATGGTTTGTTGTTGTGGGTAATGATATGAGCGATCATATTTGACAGCTTCAGAATTCCATTAAATGCATTTTGTAACTTTAGATTTAGACAATGTTCATGTAGATAATCCATCAAAACTCTTGAATTGGTGTCCTGAAAAAGAAATTTGCTATCCATCAAAATTTGCTATTCAGTCTCCTAAAGGGGTGCGGTCGCATTGCACATGTTATTAGCTGTAGAGGACGCATTATTCTGATTCATTTCATTTTTGCAAGTCTTTTCTTGCCGGCAACATTTTACTATGTGCACTTTGAGACCCTCGAGTTGAAATATGTCATCTCTGAGCAGATTAACTTGTTGCTGTTTGGAGAACTGGTGGGACATTTGAAGTTTCAGGTACTTTTTTGGAATTTGTATATTTCAAACCATTACCTGTTGCTGCCATGGGGAGACGCTAATGTGCAAAGTTGCCTTGCGGCGTGTGTTTTTTCAAACTCTGTTTTTTACAACAAAATTCGACGTTTGTTCGGGATGGCATGAAAAAAAATGGAAATGAGAGCTTGGAAATGGCAACAGAACTGGACACAACATGGTGTGTGTTTTACATTCAGCTTCCAATTTTAAAAGAAGAGGTGAAGAGACACAGAGAGGAAGATACAAGACAGGAGCGCAACAGATAGTAATAAAAAGGCGTTGAATTATGTAAAAACGAGGCAAGTCAGTTCGGGTCAGACTGCATTCACAAATTTTTGTCAATAAGTACTTCAGCCTGCTGTCAGAGAAGCTGTACAACACATAACTGTACATTCAGCCTGTAGTTTAAGCAGGTAAGAGGGAAAGAAGTAAACATCTTGTAGACCTCCCACATGTTTCTTTCACAGATTTGTCTCGCTTCCTCCCAAAGAAGCACTCCTTTGTGTTTCCTTTGGGCTGTAAAATGTCATTTTTTTTTCTTGAGGAAATAAAAAGGGGGCGATGCATGATGAAGAAAAAAGAAAGAAAGGGATGATGTTCTTTCAGAAAAAGGAGGCCAGGAAAACACAAGAGGAAAGCGAGGGAGGTAAAGAGGACAGCATGTCTTGTGACTGCTCTGTGTAGGTGGACTTGTCAGGTAGCCCACTGGATCGCAGCCCCACACACACACACACACACACACACACACACACAAGAGAACAAAATTCAGATAAAGTTGATCACAGGAAAAACTCCATACTGCCCTACTTACTGCTCGACCCTTCTCAAACTGGAAAACACCAAACCGGTTGGAGAAATATATGAATCGACACTGGCTGATGTTTAAAGTTGAAACTCCAGATGTCTGATTTTCCCATTAGCACATGAGCACAGCATAATAGTTGGCTAAAATGCAAAAAAAATCTAACAAAAAACAACACAAAAACACGTTGTGAAATGGCTGGATCATCACCAAAAGCTGATCCCAGAACCAAATCTTGCAAACAGTCTGGAAACACAACTTGCTGTTGGCAGATGTGCTGATAAGTAGGCTACCGACCCAAATCTAGTGTTTCTACTGGTTTCCGCTTAAGGAAAGAAAAACAGTCTCAAAAGCAATGTCTTGTAGAATAAGAGTCCGACAGGGAGAACAAGACGTAACATATGCAGACGCCTGTATGGGTGCAGCTTAGGATATCTTACAAAGAGTTTATTCACTATTTATTCAAAGTGCTACAAAATCAACAGGACTATCTTCAAATTCAAGCATTAAAGATCCTAATCTAACTACAGATTCAAGTGAGCCACTATAAGCTGAACAAGTATCAAAAGTAAAATGGCATGTACTATTGCTACTACTACAAATACAACTACTGTTACTACTATAATTATTGCTACTAGACTACTACTGAGACTACTGCTATTACTACTAATGTTACTACAACTTGCACTGAAACAACTACTACTTTACGACTGAAACTAATACTACTACTGCAGCTGCTGCCACTGAGACACTACTGAGACTATTACTACTGTTACTGCTGATACTACTACTACTACCTCTGCTACTTCTACTGCTGCTGTTACTGCAGCTGCTGCCACTGAAACTACTGCTAATACTACTACTACTACTACTGCCGCTACTAGTACAATTACAATGTCTACAGGTATTACTATTGCCTCTGGAACTACTAATCCTCCTCTTACTACTAAAACTCTTGCTACTGCTGTTACTCATTCTACTACTACATACTACTTATAACTTCTACTACTATTCCTACTACAACTAGGCCTACAGGCTACTTCTGCAGTTACTACTGATACTACTAGTTTCAAGACAAGTGGTACTCCTGCAACTGCTACAACTCCTATTGCTACTTCTACAGCTGTAACTGCTACTACAACTAGTATTTCTACACATATATCTCCTTTAACTACCTCTACTATTACTACTTCTGTCGCTACTTCAGCTTCTACTCCAGTACTGCGTCTTCCAGCTGGAGGAGGAGGAGGAGGAGGAGGGTGGTACTGGATAGAGGTCATTAGCTGTCTAAATATTTGGTGTTGGCTCTCATACTTTTGTCCACCTGTTAATCCTGATGGCATCTTCAGCTCATTGACACCACAGTGTGACTTCTACCAGGAAACACACACACACATACACATATATGTACACACAAAGTACAGATACCTTCCTTTATAATGTGTATCTATATAAAGGAGGTAAATACGATGTACATGCTTGTGTGCACGCGAGTTGATTGTGCATTGTTGCCAGCAAGGCTGCCTGTTTAGGGAGCCCTCTCAGAGCAGCTGAGATAAAGATGGAATTTGCCTTCGAGAACAGACACAAAGGAGAAGGGAGGAAGAGAGGGGGAGGGATGGGGAGGGAGATACAGACGGTGGGAGAGTCAGGGAAAAAGAGGAGGATAAACTGAGAAAAGATAGAGGGAAAGAAACAGAAGCTTTTCCCAAAAGATTATGCTAAAATA
The DNA here is from genome assembly GCA_002120245.1 of Maccullochella peelii. Taxonomy (NCBI): domain Eukaryota; kingdom Metazoa; phylum Chordata; class Actinopteri; order Centrarchiformes; family Percichthyidae; genus Maccullochella; species Maccullochella peelii. The sequence continues at coordinate 123,238 of LKNJ01000169.1, read as the reverse complement.
TGTCAATTTTTGTATTACTGAAAGATACATTGCTGTGATAAAATTGCAAGTCAACTGTAAAACATGCATGATGATCTTGATACGTACATTATTACAGTAAATCTCTAAGGGTCTCAGGAATACCCTGTTTGTAGGCATTTAGCCAGAAAGTTGAATGCACATTGGGTACTTTCTTCCCCTGAATTTAGTCTGTAAGGCAACTTTAATGCTGTTTTCAAGCTCCATAAACCAAATGGTTAGTTTTAAGTAGGGCTGTAACTAACAATTACTTTCATTATCGATTAATCTGACGATTATTTTCTCAACTAACTGATTAACTGTTTGGTCTGTAAAATGTTAGAAAATAGTGAGAAATGCCTGTATACCTTCCTGAAGGCCAAGCTGACACAAAGGTGCTCAGGTTTACTCTCACATAAGACAAAGAAAAGCTACAAATCCTCACATTTGAGATGCTTGAACAAGGGAATAATTGGTATTTTTGTTTGAAAAATGACTTAAATGATTAATCCATCATCAAAATTGCTTTTGTAATTACTTCTCTGTCAATCAACTGATCATTGCAGCTCTAGTTTTAACTATTAGATTAGGAAGGGTTTGGGTTTTATAACTAGAAAAAGGGCGAGTTCGAGGAGATAGTCGGAGTGATATGAAGTTTGGGGGCGAGCACTGCCTGAGAAGACAAGTTATTGGGAACATAGTTAAAAGGAGCTTTGTGGAGACCGAGGCTAAGGCTTTTTACTTTGGCTCACAAAAAGTGGTTCTGAATTGGATTATTTTTCAGCATAAAACTGTGGTGACTCCTAAAGTGGCAAGAATTCTTACGATTCAACCATTTTTTTGTGAAAAAGTTGCACTGAAAGATCTCCCAAATGTAGCACGAATTGGTTGAATTTATGTGAAATCGTGCAAAGTCCAGGAGGGACAAGTTATTACTCTTCTGTGTTTTTGGCTCAGAGAGAGAGACAGAGAGACGGTGAGAACAACAGATGGATGGAGAGGAGAGAAAATAAGTAAATTATGACAACAAACAAACTAGAGACAATGACGAGAGAAAACACTAAAACTGACTGAAAAAAACAACCTCCTCTCTTTCACTGGAAGCTGCAGCATCAGACTGCTCTGTGACGTTACCTGAGGATGTTATGGCTACCTAAACCTCCTCACCAAACACACACACACACACACAGATGGCAGACAAGATTCCCTACTCCACCTGAGATATGGGTCACGTGAAAGGTGAGGTGTGTGGGTGTGTGTGTGTGTGTGTGTGTGTGTGTGTGCACAGGAAAGCATGCATCAAATTAAGCGTGTGTTTGTGGTTGCGCGGCATGACTGGTTCAAAGGAAAACCTCCAGGTATACATTACCGCTGAACCCCCTCACCTGGCTGAATGCAGATTCATATCTGGGTGAGGATTAATACTGCACTCACACACACACACACACACACACACACACGTGACTATAGCTATGAAACAATGATGTATGAGACGCTCTATTTATAACAAGCTGCATGTGTTTAAGTGTTCGCTCTGAATTTATGTGCAGATTCATCCCTGTTATCCTTGTCACTGTCCTGTGAAAACCATGTATCTCCAAATGTCAACTTAAATTGCACTATAAGAAAAAAAACAACTGCCTTTTTAAGATTGTGAAAATGTTTTGGGTTTATTTTTTTTTTTTAAGTCATGAAGTGGACTTTAAAGGGTTTTAGAACCACAGTTTTATACATAAGTGGCAGAAATGAAAAGTTAACACATTTATTTTTTAAAACTTCACCATGTTTGGAGATACGTGGTTTTTAGTGATAATGGGTGATAAAGGCAGGCTGAATTCCAGGAAACATTTTGAGGTTTGGATAATAAACACAGACTCCACTAGGGGGCCTCAGTGAGAGACTGGTACAGCTAATATAACCAGATACTAGGAATGAGAGGAAGACAGGTGTGTGTGTGTGTGTGTGTGTGTGTGTGTGTGTTCACATCTTCCTCTTTTTATAATCTTAACTAAAAGTCCACTTACTAGCTTTTTCCCGAGCTTTTCAACACAGCCCGAGTGAATTCCATTTCCTGAAGAAGGCCGTGAGATGTGGTTGAAAGCCAGTAAGTGGACCGAACTTCTACTACTTCTTCAAGAACGGACTTTCACGCTTAATTTTTTTCTCTTTTTCTACCCCTCTCCCCTCTGAACCTCCTCTTCCTTCTCATCCTCTCCAAGAGGGTGGGGTCAGCCACACTCCTAGGTACAAAGTGGACCCCCCCCCCCCCCCCCCCCCCACCACCACCTCTGATTTAACATCTCCATGGCAACAATAACAGCCACTCTGTCCGCTCAACAAGTCGCACCTGAAACACCAAAACAACACCTACAAACATGCCTTTATAGATACCTTAACCTCTATATTTTTTATTTTTCTTATTACTTTATGGGAGCAGTATCCTGTGCATCCTTATTAGGAATGAAATGAAGAATTCAGCTCTAAATCATCAATTATTGAGTGTGTAGGGCTTCTCATGAAAACTCAAATGAATGTATGGCTTTTGTTCCTCAGTGAGATATCCACTGATTGAAATAATTGTATGCATGGAAGTAAATATTGTACAAAGACAGCATCTTGAATCCTTGGTTCTAGACTAAACATATGTTAGATGGTATAATGTTGTCATTAGGACATATTTACCTCCAGTGAAATAGATTTAAAGCATTCTACAAGACATTTATGAGCATCTGATTATGTCAAATAATGTCAGCATCCTGTATTTACTTTTCTAGCATACATATCTTGAAGATTTAATTTATTTTATGCTGCAGCAACACCGCTGGCAAAGCAGGAGAAAGGTCTCTAAGTTCAGGTGTTCGGTTGTATATTTTGTAGACAAGATGCATGAACTGAGGGGGGGCAGCCACCTGCGTTGTTATTTAAACACACTTTCTCTATAAACTTTGAGCAGACTCGCTGTCCTCTTGCAGACTCACCCTGAGCTTATTACAAAGTGATTTTTATGTCACGTTAATAGCCTAGAAAACGGACTTATATGCTCTGTTAGATAATGCAATACTGCCATAGAAACATGGGATGCAAATGTCTTTCAAGATGGAGGCATATACAAGTCTCCTGCATGACTTGGAAGATTAAAAAAAAAAAAAGTTCATACCATTCATACTGATGAACAGCAAGGGTGCAGGCCTGATTGGACACGCCTGGTGTGGGCGAGGCCACACGCATCAGCATGCAACTAGCCCTCATGAATTATTAACGAAGTGTGAATATTCATCAGATACATAGCCTGTTGGAATATTACATGAGACTCATCAGACTCGGAGTCTCTTCCACTGACTGATTCAGCAGTTTGATGAGCCAGCTGCATCATACAGGGATGTCAGTGTAAAGTTAGAGAGAGAGCTGCAGCTGATGAGGAGCCACTAATTCAAACAAATGCAGGGTGAAGATGGGTAAAGTATGCGCAAACACAAACACACACGCCCCTCCTCGATCTCTGCTCCTAACACATCTCAAGTGCAAAGAGAAATGTCACCTAAATGCATGTTAACTGATAATAGAGCCACTAAAGTGATGTTCCTGCACAGAATCTACGCATGCATGGTGTTAGGAGCAAAAACAACCAATAAAGATGGATTTTATTTATCTATACTTCAATGTGCACCAGCAACCAGGTGCTGTCAATATAAAACACACCTGCAGGGGAGATGCACCTTAAAAACGCTGCTAAAAATCAAATGTCCTCTCTTCTGTTTCATCAGAATGTTACCAAACTAAATTTCGCACAACACGTCTTGGATAGACGACAGGTAGCAGACGGTGTTATCGCTGACAGAGCGGGAATGTTGCAGTTAACTTTAATATTTTAATTTGCGGGCAAGTGAGGGAGGTAACTCTGCGCGCTGCACCGCCGCACTTCTTCTCGAGACACTGAGCTCAATATGTCGTCTGAATCTTTGAAATGATGACACGAATAAAAGACACATGCAGGAAAAGCGCCCAGTGGCCGGCGTGTTGCTACAAGTTGCCTCCTGCTGCAGGGAACGGGGAAGAAGAAACGTGATGCGCAGGGAACAGGTCCGAAAGTCCGTCCGATCTCCCATGAAACTACAAAGCAGAGCTCGTGAAGGTGCTCGTCGTTAAAAAGTGCCATAAAGCGCAGCACAGTGGTTTAGTTACGTTATTATTTTCACTGCAACTAAACGGAAACGGCAACGGGATTATTATTAGAGCAGAAGGATACGCACTTGTTATAAAGCAGCCTCTCTCTATTTATAAACCTTAGTTGTCTCGCTGGGAGAGCCGGTGGTGTCCCGGCGCCGGCTGAGTGAGAGCGGCAGGTCTCTCGGGTTCTTCATGCGGGTTATCTTGCGGGGCAAAAGCCGCCAAAAGGATCTAAATCTGTGCAAAAAAACCCCCAAATAAACAAACACACTTGAAACGCACTTACCGCAGAGTCGGATGGCTGCACCGCGACGCACAGGGCGAGGAAGAGCAGAGGCACGGCGATCTTCAAGCCTTTATTCATCTTGGGGGGAATAAAACAAGGATCCGCCTGAGTTAACACTCTCAAACTCTACGGCTCTCTACTCGCATGCCATAGCTCTGCTCCCCCCCCCAGCGCACTTGCCCTCAGTGAAAAATAAATAATAAGAAAAACACTTCTTCTTCTCGGCGTGTCGGCTGTAGTTGCGCGTGCATAGGCTCCTAGTGGTCCTGGCTCTGGCACCGTGCGCCTCTGCAGTCCCCCTCTCTAACTTTATCTCTCCTCGACTTGCAAACCTTTCCCAGCCGGATCTACTTCCCACACCCAGTGCGTATTAATATCACCACAGTTCACCTACAACAAGACAGATACATCTAAAATAACGTTTCTGCGTGACTCGCACCTTAATAGTTGGTCCTAAAGAGACGACCAGTGCGTGCCATCTCAGTCCAGGCGATTTGTTTCAGCTGTTTTAAAATATTTGCCAATTAATTAATAATGTTAGTACCTCGCGGATGGATATGGTGCCTCCCGCCTACCAAACGCCTGCGGCTACACACAAAAGTTTTGGCATTCAATCTTTATTAACCTTTATTTTATTCGCCCGGACACGTTGCATTCCTGCCAGATTATTAAAGGTCAAATATCCACTTTTGACTCCTGACAAATGGACGCTGCTGGCAGAATGGAAGTAAGTGAAATTAACTTTTTCTTAAACAAAATACACCACCCTCTCCTTCTCATCTTACTGTTACATTATTTGAAATGGGGTGTGAAGCAAGGGAAAAGTCATATTCACATCTGATGATATGATCATCAGGAGAACGTTACTGACTATAATCAAACTATCATCAAAACTTCCTAAAACACACAAACTACTGACATACTGACATTTCCGTTTCAGGTTTGTTTTTCTTATATTGTAACATTTTATTGTGAAATATTTATAATGTCCATGACAATAAGTGCTGAAAGTACTAAAACATCTCAAATGCAGATGACATCCTTTATGGGGGCTGGTAGTTGTAAAGTAACCGCGAGTTAATGATCATTGATCTGTTTAACAAGTTTCACTCTCAAATTGCATTTTGTGTCTTTTGGCTTTTTTTTTTCTAGAGGGCTTAAACACTTTTCTTACTTATTCAGACTCATTTGCAGAGTTTTAAAAACCAGGCAAGAGTGCAGAGGTGGAAGAAGTACTCATCTTTTGCTAGCAATGCCAGTTGTAAAGGTGATCATGGATTCAAAATTTAATGAGCCAGTGTTGGGGTTACTTTGAAGAAAGTTTTGAGGTTCTTAGGTTTGAACTATTTCTGCAAGGCAACAGGCTTACGTTAGGATACGGTGGAGCTACATAGAGCAACGAGGATGTAGGTCATGGTTAAAGTTAAATCAATTTAACACTCCTCCAATGATCAAAAATCTTCTTATAATGGGCTTGGGGTTAGGGTTGGAGATAGCCTATAGTAATAAACTAATTAATGCAGCAATGACAAAAGATAATATGCCTTTAAATTCCTATCTTAAAGTGCAAAACTAAAAAGGTCCCAGGAAGGATCCCTGTGGTACACCGCAGCAAAAAACAAGCTGCTGAGGAGAACAAAGATGTCTTTATCTAAGAGACATTATATGATTTAACCAGGAACGTGAGTGTAAATCCAACAAAATCTATCAGAAGATAAATTAACATGTTGTGATTAACAGAGCTGAGGGGCTCACTCGGGTCAAGCTGAACTAAAATAGAAAATACAAGCGCTAAAAGGGGACTGTTTGCAACTTGAGTAACTCAGCGTCTGCAACATGTTTAGAGCAGAGATCAGGACAGAGGTGTTCAAACAAAGTTTTTAATTTTATCTCATACTTAAGATAGTTATGACCCTCACAACACACAACTATGCTAATGCTTAGGATATTTTTCTTTAAGTTAAAAGAGAAACAGTTTGTTAGTTTATTGCAAATGTATGATACCCAACAGAAATAGCATGCAACCACAGCGTCCTGTTTAGTATCACACTTAATAGAGTATAACATGAACATTATATTGATTATATGGGTGTTAATGTTGCATAAGGTCACTTTAAACTACAGTAATGAATGCGAAAATAACTTTTTAGGCATATTATGTTGATATCACAGGGGATTCAGTAAAGAAAAATATATAAAAATGTTCATAATTGATTCTAGAAACTCATAGTTGAGCATCATAGACATAAAGGTCTTTATAATATCTTTAATAGTGATATATTTTCTTTATTTTTGCATTTTTTTCATCCGTCCTCGGGACAGAAGAGTCTTCTTTGCTGCACCCAACTGTTTGAAGAGGTTACGGTCTGTGTGCGTGGGTAAAATCTCCTGTTGTAGCCAAAGGCATGGAGGCATGAATGACATGTTGGCCCCTCCTCTCTTGCTGCCGTGGTGCGCTGCTGAGTTGAAGCGCAACAGCCCGGAGAGCGCAGCAGCGACTTCACTGCTGCAACTTTGGTGAGTTGGATAAGCTCTCGTTTTATGAAAGAAATCGCCTACAAACATGGTTTCCGTGCTGGTTGTGTTTTGTGTTTTAATGCTTGAAGCTGTGTGCGTGCGTAAAGGCAGGTTTGTGATTGGCGGTGGGACTACTTTCTCTCTCTCTCTCTCTCTCTCTCTGTCTGTCTCCGGGTTAGATGACAGGGTTTTTGGAGCAGTCGATGAGCGCGTTTGAAGTGCCTTGCTGGTGAAGACAAGGGAATCGAGTCTCGACCTGTGGTTCCCCCTCTGCCAGTTGGATCAAAAATGAAAATCCTGTAAGCCCTTTTCCTCTTCAAATGCATTTATTCAAAGTTAGTTTTCGGCTTCGCAAGCAGCCGCCTGCGGTGGGCTACATTAGCCCAGCTCCGGCGCAGTTTACATGCCAGATAATGAAAAAGACAATCTAATGGAAAAAGACACACTAACGATAATGTATATTTCTCTGGCAGGATTTGCGTGATAGCAGTCGCCTGGGCGGTGAGATCTACGCACGGAGTAAGTCCCACTTGTTTACTATTACACTCCTCCAGCTGAAGTGGCTCTCCACTCACTCCGATCCAACATAGGTTATAAACGATGAAGCTGAATATGTTTGCTTTTGCACTGTGGCTGTGTAATTGCTGGAGAAGATACTTTTCATGAAACTGTGAATGGCTCAGCTGACCTAATGTGGCCAAACTGGGAGTCCACTTTTAAAAATACAACTTAACACCACAGCTGCCGCTTGTTGCATTAATTATACGTTTATATGTTTATAAAGTGACTTTCACACGTAGGCTATGTTGTCCACAGCAGAGACCTGCACTCTGCACAGGTTCTCTTACATGCCTTTATTCCTCCATGCGTCACGCTGTGGGTGTCTTCAGCCTGCCGCATGAGGAGACACATTTCTGAATTTAGTCACTCTAAACTTTACGCACACTTCTGTCAGTGTTTTCTGGTATTGTTTAGTGTCATTCTGCAGAAAATTCAAGCTCCAGCTGCGTTTAGTGTTGCGCCATTTGTGCCAAACACCGTCTAAACTGTGTGGGTGATTTTATTTTTAAAGCTTTGGCCTGAAGTTTGCATTTATAAGTAGCCCGAGGGACCGAAAAATCACTTTTGAGTGGGCCCGCTCAGAGTCATTTGCAATTCAAACCCCGCCTCGCTGATGAATATTTAGGATAAGGAGATTATTGGGGCAACGTGCCTTTTTTCAAGCCACACCTATACAAGACTTCCTACTGCTGAGGGACACATCTGCTGCAGCGAGAGTGCAAGCAAACGGAGCTTTCTTTACACCACACAAAAATCACAAATTGCGTTCTTTAAACCTTTATATTTTGAAGGCATATAGCATTTTTAAAGTGCTGTAAATGTGTTTTTATTAGTTTCTCATTCTCAACTCTGAACTATCATTTGAACTACCAATATCAATATATCCTCTTTTATTGCTTTCTATCATACCTTGTGGAGTCTTTTTCTCTCAAATCTTACGTTTTAAAACATCAGAACCCACCAGCCACAATGTAGTAACAGCTTATCAATGCCATTATTTGTACTGGATTACATTGTGCAGTTGTGCAGTGAAAAATGAAAGTTTATACTCATTAGTTCAGGCTGATGGCGGGCAACATTTGGCAGGACTTGTGGCTGAGGAGAATCAAAAGTGTGAGCTGTATCTTCATAAAAAAAATCTTCCAAAACTTCGCCCTTAAAGATTTATATTAAATTAACAGCTTTAAGCTTGGCGACCTTTACGAAACTGGGCTTTTTCTTTTAAGTTAAAGAAGCAATAACAAAATATAAAAATATTAAGTTGCATGTAAAAGTCATTCACAAAATGTACTTAAGTGAAAGTTCAGAAGTATTATCAGCAAAATGCACTTAAAGTATCAAAAGTAAAAGTACTCATTATGCAGAAAAATTGCCTTTTTGAGTGTCATATATTTATATATTTTATTATTGAATTATTATTACTGATGCATTAATATGTAAGTGGTATTTACTTTATATATTATAGACTTTATAGTTTTAGTATTAGTTGGTAGTTAAATCTATAAGAATGCATCATGTTTTTATGTTTAGGTTGATCTTTATATGTAAAGTCTTAAGTAACTCAAGTAAATGAAGCGGAGTAAAAAGTAGAATATAATGATAATACTCATGTAAAGTAAGTACAGCACTTGAAATGTACTTAGTTACATTCCACCACTTCTTATAATGTCATAATTGCATGCGATTTCAAGATTTTTTGGTCCAAAATCAACCTTAATCCTGTGGCGTTTGTGCCAAACCTTATCACTGACCTATAGAGGGACTCAAACCCTTAATCCTCGCTGTGTTAGTGCCTTGCTCCACCAGCTGAGTGACAGGAAATGCTAACAGCAAAAATCTTGCTGCGTCTCAATAGCTGATGGAGCTGCATTGACTTTGAATAAGACTTATCCACCCACTTTCCACCTCCCTGTTGTTTTGTGTTGTGTGTGGGTGCCTGGGTGGCTGAGTGGATGGATACGTGTGTGTGTGTGTGTGTGTGTGTGTGGGGTTGAGTGACTGACAGATGTGTTCATTGGGTGGTCTGGGCTGTCGCAACCTTGGTAACCATGTCTTTGGTTGGGTATTGCCGTGGTGCTGCAGTGGTCCAGCCCTGAATCAAAATGTCAACTTTGTCTTTCTGCGCTACTGTACGCTGATAGCATATAAAAAGGTCTTTATCAGCTGTTATCAATGTCATCAGATAAGACTAAACACACACATACTTGTTTATCTCTCAGTGGAAATACTGTCGCTTCCTAGATGACACTGCGATGGCACTGTAGCGAGCAAGAGATAACGTTTGGTTGAGGTGCATTTGTAATTTACAGACATAAAAATATTAGTTTATGACTCTCTGTCTGCAAACAACACCAGGATTGATAGAAAATGTTATAGAGAAGGGTATGTATCTGGATATGTGCTGTATAAATGTCCTTATAATATGGAAATGAGTGGGTGGCAGCCGAACCATTTACTGTAATAATGAATGGTCTTGAATTTGGTGAAAATGTAAACTGGGATTATTTTGTATTTGAATTCTGGCTCTCATTTTCCAAGACATTTGGTCCAGAAGTTTGCACACATTAATGTAACCTTGCAACAAAACACTGTTGGCATTCAGCAGCAGCTCCCATTGGAATTATATTGTAATATATACGGTGTATATATATATATTACTATATATACCATAAAAAGGTTAATCTGTTCGCTATCGTATACCGTCTAGCTATCTTTGGTAGCGGCTAGGAGTAGTAGCTTGCGAGTTTGCTAGATAGTTATGATGCTAAAACCAACAGTTTCTTCATGCTAATTTAACTGACTCTTCTCGAGCTACACGCTGCAGTGCTACGAGGAGGTAAGAGCTAAATGCACAAAAGTTTATTGAGCCATAATAACCTACAGTAAATTTAGAAATATGCATATATTTTGGACTAGTCGGCTTTATTTGTATGATTAGTAATCAAACCCACACACACACTACAACAATTCTTTTAGGTAGCTCACTTTTTTTTAGCCTGGTTGTTATATTTATGGTTTATTTTAAGTCAACTTCCACGATTGTAAATTATGTTTCAGTGAACATATAGAGAGAGGTAATGTTCAGGAGCTGCTCCAAAGTGTCTGTAAGGGTCGACACAGCTGTTGGCACAGGGAAAACATCACACACAGGTGAGGAGGAATGGTGAGGAGAGGGGGAGGCGGCATGACGGGAAGGAGAGGAGGGAGTCAAAGGTTGGAGCAAGTAATTCTATGCTACCTGGACATGTTAGGAAATCATCCAGAAATATACTCTTTACATTTGTCTTGACCCAGTTGGCATGCAAGATTGGTGGGTTGTACACATTTGTACATACTGTTTAATCTCTGGTGACAAATGAGGGTTTTAAGAACAGGTTTGACACTCTTGGATATGTTTTATGGGCATAGTTCATGGCAGAAATGATGATTTTTGTAAATGAAGGCTTGACTAATGCTTTTGTTAATCTCTTATGGCAGGAAGACATCGCCGTTTTTATCCTTAAAGGATCATGCCAGTGTTTTAAATACAAATCATGCATGTATGTTATGCTTTTGCTGTCATTTCTGAATGCTTGCTCTGCAGTTTTAGCAGTTTTTGGATGTCTTTTTACTGTTCCATACCCCCACTGGCTTCCATTCATTTTTGTGTGATATGATAATCAATTAGCAGACTCTTGAAACCTCCTTGAGATGTCTAATTCATCACCATGATCATCAAGTCTGCATACATTTTTGTTGTTTTGTGTTAAAGCACATTTTAAAAGTGTGCTAATTAATTTTCATACTGTACAGAAATGAATAGAAACCAATGCCAGGAAAAAAGTACATGCAAATTTCTAAATTTATCATTTTTGCCTTTTAAATATGAGAAAATAGCAAAAAGTGGCCATTAATATTTCCCAGGGCCCAACGTGAATTGTTCAAATTGTGGGGTTTTTCTTGAAAAATTTATAAAATTTGCTGTATATGGGCTAAAACATGCAAAAACACTGGTATGGTCATGTAAAGCAACGCCAGCGCATCTATGGAATACTAATAGTTGAGACATAAGATGTGTTAGCACAGCAAACATGTAATGTATAGAAGTGGTTGTTGCAGAAAAGTAGGACCTTCTTAACTGATCTGTGTTTCTTCAATACTGCTGATATTAGAGGTGATTTTGGTGCAAAAATGATGCTGAAATCTTGCAGACTTTCATGGTACAATGGTGCAGGGACAACCATTTACTCCCCCTCTCCTCTACCTCCCTCCCTCTCTGCCTCCCCCCCCCC
>LKNJ01000169.1:93423-111425 GCA_002120245.1 Maccullochella peelii | reverse complement strand
CCCTGCCTCCCTGCCCCTCTGTTGAATTCCTCCCGAGCCCTCCCGAGCTTGGCAGGACTTGTCAGGCTGTCTCCCACTCCCTGCAGGTGCTATAGGCTGGAACATTCCAGAAACGCTAAGTGAGGCGACTGATCACTGCTTGATTTGTGGCTGCTCGACCCTCCCCGACTCAACTGTGTCCCCCACCTCCTCCTTCCTTTCCCTTCTGCTCTCGTCCCTCCCTCACCCGATCATTACCCCCTCACTCCCCCCTTTCCTGTCACTTTTTGCCCTCAGTCTGGCAATCCATTACCAGTTGATTTGTGGTTTGATTTGCGAGTGGTAGTCCACAGCCCTTATTCATTCTTTCTTTCTGTTTCGTCCCTCTTGTGCAAAGATTGAAATCTTATAAATAATTATAATAACAATTATAATTAAATAATGGTTAATTGCAGCACTACTTATCTGCATGTTAGCCACTCTTAAGCTCTCATCTTCACATAATGTTTCTGATTCATCATGTGCATGAAGCATCAATTAAATGTTTCACTCTGCAAGAAATAAGCTTAAACTCTTTCTTGCCTGCTAGATTTTCTTTATGTTTTTTTCTGTCACTCCTTTTGTAGCGTGGAGATTAAGTTTAAAAAAATGTGCCTTTGTAGAGCACCTGTAAGCTTGTGCTAACATGATTATAAAGCCCAGAGTCAAAAGCAAAAAAAGTTCCAAAGCGATTATTACGTAGAGTTTTAGTCTTGTTTCATACCTAAAAACAATCTACACATACTAAGGAATCTAGGCAAGCTAGTAAAGGTTTAGTGTTTCACCATTTTGTTCCAAAGGCACCTACATTTCCATTTCCAGTTGATTATATCACTCTTTAAGGGTTATAATTCTAAATCTTTACTGTGTGAGAGAAAAAGACACATAATTGTAGTGCAGATAGACCTGCAGAGAGATCTGTCAAACCTAATTAAACATGATTTATGACTTTTAACCTTTTAACTCAGGTTACAAATATTTCAGGGTTTACGTGTGTTGGATTATCAGTATGTTCCTGGGTGTTGAGAAGTGGCTGTGACTGTGCTGCAGTTTACATTCCCCAAAGGCTTTTGTCCTGAAAACAAGAATGCACGCTGATGATTTGGGTCAGGATGAGATTAGTCGTACATATGAAAAGGTTGTGACGCTGTTTTGAAATGGGATAGGTAAAGAGCCGACTGGAGAGAGTGTGAGTGTGTGTGTTTGATGTGACTGGATCATGCTGCTCTGTCTCAGTTTGTGGTCCATGTCGTGGGTCTGGAGCATGCATATGGCTCTTTCTTCTGGATCATTTTATCCCTCTTTTGTCTTCTCTCTCTTTCACTACCTCTCATTCACCTTTTTTTTGTCACTCTGCACACTGAGCCTCTCTTTCCCGCTCGCTCTCTTGCCATAAACCTAGTTTCTTTGCGTGTTTTCAAAGCTGGAATAACCCTTCCCCCTTTTTTCCCTCCAGTTTCAGCCCTACTTTTCTCTCTCTGTAGTTTCCTCAGAGGAAGGCTGACATACTTACACAGTAAGTGCATTAGGAAACCTATAAACCACATATAGCAGGTTTAACATACCTCCCACGCCCACAGTTAAGACTCCGCTACCTGTGTGGTGCTTGCATGCATTCGTGCATGTTTCCCCATCCCCATAAAATCGTATAGCCTTTCTCTGTGTTTGTGTATTTTGCTAGTGCAGGTGGGATGAAAGCCTTTTTTTTTTTTTTCACTGGGAAATACCCTCGCCAACACTATTTAAGAGGACACACTGGCTTTTTGGCTATTTAATCCCACAGCAGTGTACACAAATAAAGCTAATCTGGAGTTAGAGGAGGCTAAAATGTCACCGAATGCACTGCGGTTAAATACAGCAGGAAGACCAGAGAGTGCCTGAACACAATACAGTCTATGTCTCTAGTCTGTTATGTCTTTAAAACAGTGAAACATTGCTAGTAGTTCTTCACCAGAAGCATCAGCATAGTTGGAACTGAAACTAAATGCTTTAACACACAGCAAATACCGAAAATAGCACTTATGCTCCTTTTCTGACTCTATTAATGGCTGCAACAAATAATTATTTTCTGTATTGACTAATTTTGATTTATTTTTCTATCATCTGAGTCATTGATTAGTCTGTAAAATGTCAGGAAATATAGAAAAATGCCAGTCAACAGGCAAAAGTGACGTCTTCAAATGTCTTTTTTGTCCAGCCAACAGTCCCAAACTAAAAGATATAACGTAACAATGTTATAAAACAGAGAAAAGCAGCAAATTCTGACATTTGAGAAGGTGGAACCAATGTTCGTTTGACATTTTTGCTTTATGAGGGACCTAAACGATTCATCGATGATCAGAATTTTATGTTGACTGACTTTCAGCAACATATAATTCATTATTTATCAATTTAAATTGCGATCCATATCCACACACTAGTTTGAAAGTACTGATAACTGGGTAGATGCAGCGACATACATCAGTTTATTATCAACCCTCCATTGTATGTCATCCTCTCTTTCTCTTTACTTTCTTGTGAGGTGAAGAAATAGGTACAAATGTTTGGCTAGCTTTCCATCCTAAAACCAAGAGACCCTCCTACACCTACGAATTAAAACCGTGAATGACAGTGACCTTTGGATATACAGGACCTTGCATGGGTCAGGTCTATATCTCTGAGGAATGTTATACAATCTCTGTTATGCTTACGTAAAAATAAGATGTGTTAAAATAGCCAAAAACAACAGAGTGAGAGAAGTGCGTTGACATGTAAGTGTTGACAGATGCTGCCTTCTGCCTTCCCTTTCCCTTCTCTTCGTCTGTGTGTTTGTCTTTGACTTTGTAACAGTGTGGGCGTTGGGCAATCCTCCCAAAAAACCTCCATGTCATGCTCTTGCGTCCACCCGTCTTTCCACGCATCCCTTCAAACGAAGCTATCATTTCTAGTCATCTTTACTGATATGGTTAAAAGGCATGAAAAGTGCAAAAATGTGCAACAGGATGATTGATATCATGTTTCTCTCCCTGTAATCAATCTGATAAAGCGTCTTCAATAGCTCCGAACTGATTGATTCATCATCTGCTCTTCTTCTGTATTTTTAGCAGCTGATATGATATTGATGCGAATTGTGTGAGTCTTGGCAGCTGTGAAGTGCTGGTACAAACTATGATTTGTGCTGAACCATCAAATTTATCGGTTTGTGTTGCGATTGAAGAGCCAGTTTAAAGGTCGTGGCAACAAATGGCAGGACAGGACAAGGAAACGGTAGCATGTCACCACATCATCCCCCTCGATCTGCCGAGCCTCGGCAAAGCCACTTTCACACATCAGACCCCCCTCCTTCTCTTCTGACGAAGCACTCGCTGTCAGTTTGTCCCCCGATTGGTCGCGGTGAACCCTAGAGGTCAGAGGTCGTCCGAGCACAAAGGCAGCAGGGGCTCTCGGACGCGGCGGCGGCTTAACATTCCATCGCCCGCTCTCCAGATTTGTTTATCGTACTTTGTCTTTTGCTTTTCTGCCTCTCATGAAAGGAGGACGAGCAAAAACAGCACAGATAGAGAGGGAGAGCAGGGGGACGTCAAAAAAAAAAAAAAGGAGGGAAGATGGGGGGGTTATTCTATCTATCTGCAGGCCCCGAGGGTGTGTTTGTGAAGGTCTTTAGGCCTGTCAGAGGGGAGCTGAGGTGGGGCAGTGTTTGGCTGCCTGGATGCTCGGTGGGTGTGCTGTCTTGGCTTGTTCGACGTGCCCGGTCCCTTCTCCTTAATGCCATCGCTCCCCTCGGGGCTGTTTGCACTTCAGAAGGATTAGACCTCCCGATCTACTTCTCCCCATTTGTTGGGTTTTGTCTATCTTGTCTTTCATTCTTCCTTTTCTTGCTTCATTTTGTTGATCTTGTTCCTTTCAAACTCCCCACTCGCTGCTCCTTTCTTTACTTTTCACGTAACACCCGAACGTCACCCCCATTTACTCCCAAAAGTCGTCATCTTGAAGCTTCACTAGTCGATATTTTTGTATTAAAAATAGATTAAATGGGGAATTATCATACGATTCTGCACTTCCCTTCAGCTCTACAAGGCGTTTTAGCATCTTTCAGCTCATTTTCATCCTCATCAACACCGTTTCTAGTAGCAGGCAGCCATTTTCAATGAAAAAGCTCTGATAAACCCACTGTATACTACCTGCTCAGCACCAAACAACAGGCAGACACAGTTAGCAACTAGCTAGTGAACATAGTCGAGCATTTAGCAGCTAAAGAGCCAAACAAAGCTAATAGCCAAGTGAATATTAGGCTTAAATTTGACAATTGGACAGAAACACGGCTCCAAATTAATGGTAATGTTGCTCCTTTGCTAACAGGTTAGCCATAACAAACTTTAAAGGTGATGAAAAGTCTGTTAGTACTGCTTCAAATAAAAGGTTTTTCTAACAGAAACCTTTAATTTCTGATGTTGATTTTAAAACAAAATCATGGAAACCTAACCCCCCTCGAGGACTTTCAGTTTGTTTTGAAGTCAGGAAGCCTGACAGGTTCAATTTCCGCTTTGCTTTGATGCTCCACTCTTTCCCCTGCAACAGGCCTTTAAGTCAAACATTTTTCCTCTTCACTGCAATTATCATATGCATGCCTGTGCAGAGGGAACACATCTTCTTTTGTTTGTCAGTTTACCGTGGTGGTGGTCTGAACAACCGCCCCTGTAGGGACAAGGAGTTTGTATGTGACTGTGTGTTTGAGTGGCTTTCTAATTACCTTTAAGGTTCCTTAATCGAGACATTAATTACACACTTAAGTCCACATCAATAATATTGTTGGTGTCAATCAATGTTCATCAATGTTTCTTCACTCCTGAAAATAGTTCAGTTTTTTAGCTAATCCAATGGGGTTTTAAATGGCTATTTAGCCTAGCTTAAAAAGTAGATTTTTCTCAGCCCATAAAGGAACGGGACGATAGTCGAACTACCTTTTATTTTTTCAGGTATTTTAAAGTGTACTTCACTGATTTAGCATTGCACTCCTATAACCTTGTCGGACTCACAATGGACAGTAAAAAAAATAGGATCATAATGCAGCAGAACCTTGTCAAAACTTGGTGCCTACATTACCCACCATGCAACTCGGCTGCCGACAGTTTGGTTGGATATTTGGATGTGTTATGCTAGTATCCTCAAGCAGAGATTACTTTATTGCCTAATTTTTCATGGTTGACATGAGGGCAAGTTCCCCTCTGCCCAGTCCGTGTATCCATGGTTACCGTATCTGTGGTGACCTGAACCCACTAATGTCCCACTGTGATAGGAACACTATTATTGGCACATCAGATGTGTCACTTATTGTGTGCTATTACCGCCTCACTGTGTCTGCCTGTCCCTGTAATTACGGATACCTCCGCTCTGTTTTTCCACCTCTTTGTCTCACACTCATCCTTCGCTCCCTCCTCTGTGCCAGCCAGGTAATCTGGGCAGCCAGGTAACTACCTCACCACCCCCCNCCCCCCCCCCCCATCCTTTCCTCTCTGAGCTTCCTATAACTTTGGTACATTAGGTACCTTTTTTATTGGATGTTTGGCCCGTGATGCCAGCTTGTCTGTGTTCGTCTCGATGGCCTTTTGTCATAACTTCACTGAAACGGCTGCCAAAGTTAGCGATGCCACTCCTTTGAAGAAAACACAGCCTCTGGCTATGGAAGTGCCACAACTTATTGCTCTATAGCAGACATATCTATGTAGGCAATAAGTTGTGGATTCAATGCCTTAAAACACATTTTTATAGAGCTGATTTCTTGTCTGACCAACAGATAAGTTGTTGCTTGCAAAATACTGCTCTGTAGTATTCTCTTTATGCTTTTTTTCTGCTGGTTTTGTATGATTATTTGACTATTTACCTCACTTTTAGAGATCTCTTATCAGTTGTTCTTTCTACCCACCGACTAACCTTTGTAAATCAGCGTTGTCTTGCGAACAGTCATAAATCAGAACGACTTCCCAATTTGTCTTCTAGGCCTATCCAGAGGGGTAAATACCACATCTGTAATTTACTGTGCTTTGTGGCTGAGTGTGAAGCTATCACCCATGCCCTACAGTTGAACCCTCACCAGCACTATTCATCATCTGTGTCTTTTCTTTTTTGATTCTAACTTTTATGTAAGCCTGTGATTGATTGATTGTCTCAACAAAGCACCAGCTAAGTCCTTATCGGCTGGTGTTTCAGTAACTTTTGTCGTCTTAACTGTTGCTCTTTTATTGGTAACAGCCTCTAACTTGTATTTGCAATGTGTGAAAACCTCAAAACTCATGAGAGCTACTCCCACAGCGATACAGAATCTTGTTTACAAGGGAGTAGTGGCTGCTTTTAAAGGCCTTGGAGGGGATATTTTCAGGGACTGGGTCACTCCGTCCTCTGGCACGCGCCCATAAAACAGCCTTAGCTTGCTGCCTTGACTTGCTGCTGGCGGGACTCCCTCCTCACACGCAAACCCCTGGCCCAGTTTCTCCTGCGCCAACTCAGCCCTCATACCTGGCTGTGTGACTGGAAGCAAGTGCAAGACTTTTGGCAGGTGTAGTGCTAACGTCACATGTAACAAAGAGCTCTTGTTATCAGCTTTCTGTGCCAGGCCCCCTTAAATCACTGTCAGATCAAATTGTTCAAAGATCTTTCTAGAGAAATTCAGCTTCACTTGGCAAATAGCCTTGTCCACATCTTTGTTTATAGAAAGTTTTTATATTGCAGCTGTCAAAAACAGAGGTGCTTTACAGAAGAACCATTTAAAAAAAGGAACGTGTGAATTTCATGTTTTCATCTTTGAAATATGATATTTAATGCGTGTCCTCTGGCTCTGTTCCCTGGTGCCCGCCGTGGCCCCAAATGGCCACTAATGAGGGGGGACAGATGATCATTGTGCCAACCTACGCTGCAACACACGGCCGCTTCCGGGGGGCGATTTCATCGCGCATTTGTTCTTATCGTCTTGATTTGCATTATTTCAAATGCCTCACATCACCTGAAGCTAAGACCGTCGCCTGTTGCTGTGTGGTGGTCACTTTTTTTGCACTGTAAGCCGACAGCGTCCTGTAACTGGGGTCAGTGTGTTTGTCAACAGAGTGCAGTTGCCCCTCATATTTATTTAGCTGGCTCCTCTTGTTCCTAAAATAGCTCTCTCGCTCACTCACTAGCTGGCCAGAGAACTGCTTCCTCTGTGTGTGTGTGTGTGTGTGTGTGTGTGTGTGTGTATTTGGGCCGAGTGGAAGGGGGTGAGGTGAGGTTTCATTATTTCTGTGAATGGTCAGCGTGCTGGCGAGTGTGTGTCAGCATATGATTTATTGAAAAATAAACATTTCGGCCATAGACCTTCATGGGTCCATGAAATTCTTTTGCATGACTAAATTCTGTTACGCACCTGTCTATGCAGTGTGCATTAGACAATATTCACTTTGAGTAACTACCATGGCAACAACCTAGCTGAAACGTGTGCCATTTAAAGCCTTTCGAACACTGCTTTAAACAAACTGCCCCAAAAGTAAGTCAGGAAGTAAAATGACTTCCAACACAATTTCTGTGCGAGTGTAAGTTCGAGAGGATGAAGTGAATCAGTGAGAGGACAGTGAGAACAAACACGGCGTAGATAAAGAGAGCATCGAGGATCAATTAGGTACCAGAAAAGACATTTATTGCCTTTTTAACAATGTATATGGTGTAATACTTTGCTTCAGCATGTTGCCATTTGCTTTATTTCACTTTAATTATCATGTTTAGCCGACGTGCTCTACCATAATATTCACTTTACAAACTGTACAAAGTGACAGCAACACTTCCATCGCATCGCGTGGCACTTCTCCTCGTTATATCGGTCTCATCTTCCATCATCTTCAGCTTGACTGTCCCAAATCTTTTTAACCTCATTAGCTGTTTGACATCGCTTAAAGACTCATTGCTTGGGGGCCCCGACGTTTGAACATAAAGGACCTGAATGCTCTTAAAACGGTGAATGACACCGAGGTACACACACTGGATAACCTTGAGTCATAACCTAACATTAAAACCTGCAGGCCCAAACACACTGAAGGAGATGGTGTCGTTCGTTCTTACTGCAGGGTACAAGATGAACTGATAAAAAGCTTTGGCTAGCGGAGTGTTTTAGTAATTTGGGGGCCTACAGGAGCATGATATATAGGGTTTGCACAGAAGCTCAGATTGCAACTTACTTATTGTAACTTTCACTTTTCACTTATCCCTTTTTAAGCCCAAATCTTTGCCCTCATATTTGTCTTTCTTATGCCTGAAACTCTTTAAACAATGACGTCAGTAAGGAGTGATAACTTCTACATACAGTACATTTAGCCCCTTTCAGCCTGTGTAGTGGAATGAGCAGGTATTTGCAATATTTTGTACACAGTATAAGCTTATTAAGTGCATATTTCAAAACAATATCTGTAAGAAAAATCTCTTCATGGGCCATGCTGACCTTTCAACAATGCCTCAAAACTTTCTTCAACTCAAGTGAATCAATCAACTATTTTGATAATGGATTTATCGTTTAAGCCATTTTTTAAAGCAAAAAATACCAAACATTTGACAGTTCCAGCTTTTTAAATGGGAGTATTGGCTGCCTTTTCTCATTCTACATTACGGTAAATTAAATGTTTTTGGTTTTGAACTGTTGCTTGGACAAAATAAGACATTTGATGACGTCTTCTTGGCGTTCACAGGCATGTTAAACTGAATTTGAAAATCACTTTCAGACTTCAGTTTTCTTCCTCCATGTACAGCATATTTCTAAAATTAGAACATTCCTTTTTGACTTGAAAAGAAGAGGGTTTTATGAAATGTAATCGAAAAGCTGTTGTCATGACGCTCCTTTTCCCAGAGGCGGGCGTCGCACCTTTCCCTTCAGGAACGTCCAGGCATTCCCCCGATCCCACCGACATTCCAGATGACATTTAGGATCATGGAATCCGTGACAGACAGTGGGGGGACAGGTCTGGGCTTAGGACCCATCCATCCGCCCTCACAGGCGTTCATAGCTAATGAACCGTTGCCAGGGGCAACATGAACATTCCATGTCATCACCATAGCTACTTGCCCCCCTCCTTCCTCCCTCCCTCTCGACCACCACCTCCTCCCCCCGCTGCCCTCCAGAGGTCGCACACCTGTCTGCACCTCTTCTTTCCTTTCCTCGCCTTTACCTCCCCCCTCTCCCCTCCTTCCCCTTCTCTTTCACTCTTTTCCTGTTCACACCCCCCTCTCCCTCTTATTCTCATTTGAACTCAGTGACCTAATTGATTTTTTGTGTGTGTTTATTGATTAATCTGTTAATTTAAACACCAGATGTTCAGAAGATCATTGTGGATATATCTAACAAATAAGACATGACATTAATGAAGAACAATGGTTAAATCAAAAGTATTCATATGAGTTAGGGTCGGACAAAAAGTGCAATTTGAAGACTTCATCTTGGGTTTTCCACCATTTTCAGTTAAATTTAAAGACCAAACTATTAACCGATTATTTGATAAAATAAACTGTGCATCAGTCAATAAGAAAAATATTTGTTAGTTGCCAGATTATTAGGTACACCTAGCTAAAACTAATGCAGTCCAATATAGCAGTCCTGCAATAAGTCCTCCCTTCATGAAGGTTATAACGTTCAGTTTTTGTTGAGACTGTTTTAGAGGGGTGTTGATTCAACATACGGCTATGGTTTGTGGTGCTGTTGAACTGTATTGTGTTACACAGAAAGATGTTTCTGTTATTTAGCCTACCCTCATTGATATAAACGTTTATATCACTGTAAATGTTATGTTGGTCTTACACGATCTACTCCAGCAGTAGAAATCTTAAGAAGACAGATAACTACTGTAGATATTCTCACATGTAATGTTAGATGTGTAAATCTTGTCGTGTCTGTAATGGCTGAATATCAAAGGTTACCAAAGGACAGAAGAGTCTAGTGTTTGCGAGTTTTGCATGGACGGCTTGCTTGCTGCTGCTGCAGGGAATCATACGTCAGAATTTTTATTTAGGCGAGTGGAGCAAACATACAACGTCTCAACCAGTAAGGATAGGATTCTTGTATCTGTTAAAGCGGCTATTGGTGATTTAAGCTGAGTAGACAGGTGTAATGTTACGTACAAATGTAGCTTGAAGCTTCAGGGTCAGTCTTGTAGTGAGGCCACTGGACTTGGTGTTTAGTCTTAGTCGTCCTCAAAGAGACTCCACACTCCAGCTGTTTTGGACTACTAGATTTCCAATAACGCGGATAACTGAGACCCCTCATTGACATTCCACAGTGTCTCTTTCACTCTGCTTTTCTTTCCCTTTCTCTTCATTTCGCTTCTCCATCTGTGTCCTCGAGCAGATGGTTTGCACATTTCACAGGTGAATTCTCCCCCTGCAGCATAAGAGGGAAAACAAAAAACCTCCACCCATATTTTTAAATGACTACAATACCCATAAATGCCTCTGTGTGGGAACCTAATTCCTGGATCACTGAGAAAAGCTGTGAAGTGTCAGGGTGGGAGCTGGAGGTCAGAGGTGATCGAGCGCCAGCAGGTAGGCTGTGTGGTTTGTAACTAACGGTGCACAAGGGTCACTGTTAAAAAGCAGGACTTTAATTTCTTAACGTTACATGGTACCTTCAGGAATTTGTTAGCGGGATAAGAGAGACAAGAGCACACATGTGTTTTAGGATTTACATTGTGCACACAGCATGCCATAAAAGGAAGACTGCCTGTTATGATCTTCGCTGGCAGAGGTCAAAGTTTTATCTGTTTTATTGAGTTAGAAGTGTTTTCTTTGGGTTGTAGCTGATAAGAGGAGAGATGACTGATGGACATGCAGTTGCTGGAGTTACCTCTGGGTTTATTAGAGCGCAATAGGAAGTGACCATGGATTCACCTGTTGGCTGGACAGATAAGGGAGGCAGTAAATCTTGTAGTGGTTTGATCAAAAAATATGGTTTTCTGCTATTTTCTTTGAGGTGAATCCCAAAATGAGCATTTGAAAAACTACTTTTACACAATTGTTGAAAGTGACAGTTCTGGGCTGTTCACAGGGCTATTATTTTGTGAACAAAAGGCCTAAATTACCCAGCATTCTTTCAAAAGCACCATCATTTGTTTTAGCACTGTGATTTGCTGCTGTCAGTCTGTTTCTTTAAGAGTAAGGCCAAGACATGTCGCTGCTTAAGTCGAACACCTGGAGGAACTCTGACCTCTCTCCCAACTTTTAGAAATGGTCATGGACTGACCTTTAGCTGGACGTCTAGAGGTAGCATCACTTGAAGATGACAATAATGAGTCTTTGGAAATGATTTAAGGCATTATGGCTCCAACGAAAACGCTCAAGACTCAAGAGTTTGACAAGAGATTTATTGTAGAGTCAGCAGCTGCTTTGCATAAACTAATAAGTGTTGGCATTGGATGTGATTGGTGGTTCTTCAATATGTTTCATTTGGAGCCAAGCCTCATGCAAAATACCTTGTACCCTTTTAACAGTCGAGACAGGCCCATGGCCCAATTTTCAGAGTCAACATTTAACGAAATTCTGCTTTAGTATCCATCCATCTCCCAGAAAACAGACACATACAAGATGTTCTTTGGCAAAGATGGACTGAGCAAGACAGCGAAAGAGGAACAGAAAGGTGGAAGGAGTTTGAAGAAGTTTGACGGAAAGAGAAAGTCAGAGAGAACGAGTTTGAGAGGGAAAGTTAAATAGCAAAATATTGCAGTAAAATAGCAAAAACATGCCCCAGATGCATGATGCAGATGTTTTTAACCCCTTGTTCTTTCAACACCCCAACTTTGTCTATAGAAAGAACACTAAAAGAAAGCAAAATGGGGCCTGGGCCTCTTCCCCATAACTCAGCCCCTGTTTACGACCAAATTAAACCGATGCTCTGCCTTCTTTCTCCTTAACAGACTTTCCCATGACACTCTTTCACACCATAAGGTCATTGTTTACGCCTCAACACTCACTACAGCCATCGAAGATGGCCAACATTCTTGCTTCCTGTTCTTGATGTAAATCATTGCCCTTCGTTTAGCCTTTCAGTTTCCATGCTGATGGTTGACTATTGAATGTTTTGAACGTAAAACTCCCGTGTTTGTTATTGAGTGTAAATGTTAGTTTGGGAAAGTTTATCCAGTTTGACATCCGTCAGTCAGCTAATGATCATTTAGGAGATCGAAGGACAGAGGATGCCTCAGAGAGTTAATGATCAGCTGAAAGAGTCTGTTTTACCTAAAGATAACACCAAGAAAGAAGTCGTCATGTCACAGTACATTGGTTGTTCAAAGGTATCCAGCAGAGTTAGTTTTTTTCCCCCATGTTTCTGTGTTTAAATCCTGAATTTAAAGGAAAGGTTCATTAAGTCTAAATATTCCTAGTTTTCACACCGGCCATTACAAGAGTTCCTAATGTGTTAATGTACAGTAAAGTGATGGGGGACAAAATCCAAAAATACATTCCAGAGTTTATCTGAAGCTAATATGAGGCTTCAGCAGTCTGCGTTCATCAAATTAACAGTGTTTTTACTTATAATTTCCTTCTATTTGTTTTCAGCAAGGAAACACTCGCCGTGTCCCAAATCCAAACTGAGTCTAAGCAGGTTTTTAGTATTTAGTGTGTTCACCCTGGGAAGTATACTCAAACCAGACTGTGTGCAAACTAAATATGGTTGATTTTCGTGGTTGGTGGTGAAAGTCTTCCAAAAAATCTTGGGAAACTAAGACATAAGTATGAAATATTAAGAAAAACTTAACTGGCAGTAGCTTTCCAAAGTTTCAGTTTGATTCACGTCTGACGTCACGTTTCCTGTTAGTAGAAAATGGTAAAGTTTGTTGATAAAACAGTATACTGTGACGATTAGTATGTGCTGTAGAGGTAGAGTGTGCTACGGATTTGGGACACAGCTATAAAAAAGAGCAGCGAGCCACTTAGCCATAGTTGTACATTTACTCGCCTGGTCTCTCTCTCTCTCTGTCCCTGTACTGACCTTATGTCGAACGACCACTGAGCATTCCATTCCTTCCACTTGTCTCAACCGCTCCACAGATAAGGTCAAAGGTCAACCAGAAGAAGGGAGGGGTGGTGGTGGGGGTGGTAGTGGTTGGCAGGGAGTGTCCTTCATTTCCCCTGTGTGTTGTGTTAGTTAGGAGGTTTCTCTGGATGCTCTTGTGTTAGTTTTGTCTTCAAAGGCCCGTCATTTTTCACAGAGCGAGGGAGGATGTTTTTCTTTTTCTGAACTCCCCGGTCATGTGGGTGCACTGACATGCAAAGCTTCATGAGTAATTAATCCAAGCAGGTGGATGTGATTGGCTCATGGTCAGGATGGGGGACCCAGTGTTATTAGGCAACCAAGTACATGAACCTTTTACAGCGTTCGTACAAAGTCTTCATTTTAACCGTGATGTTTTCAAGGTTAGGAATATGCTTGAATTCGAATATATACTCTGTGAAAAAATGCTTGATTTTTCTACATAATCTGGTGTTTCATCATCTACACAATCACTAAAATGAAGCGATCTTGTCGTTCTGTTAAATAATAATAATAAAACAGTCAAGTCATAAAATCAAGGAAACAGATACCAATACAAAATAAAAACATTTTAAAGGAAATAAAAGATAGTATGTTTTAAGAAGGAGATTTGTTTGTTGTCTCCCGGCATTTATAGTAACAATTTAGATGTGATGATTTTTGTTTCGGTACCTTGAAAGTGCTTGAATTTTACTCTTAAAAAGCTGTACGAACCCTGCTTTTTGCCTGAGCTCTAATTTCTGAACCAAAAAAAAAAAAAATCTTTAAATTACAAGAATTGAAAATCCCTGTGTGTCATCTGCAGTGTGTCCTGCACAGATGTAGTTTGTAGTTTACTGTTGCGTGACCGTGATGTTGAGACATACAGATATGGAGATCAGCAGAACCCCCATCTGAGAAATGTCCACCCCATGTCCCCAATATTGGTACTACTGGAACCCAGTGCACGTTTAATATGTGAAAGACAGTTTTTTAGTTGGTTGACAGACCAACGGCTGTCAGTGTAGCAAACTCCATCCTGGGCCATTGGAAAGCATGGACTTCTTTGGGGCCAGAAACTGAATCTAGACCCTGGTTCTTCTTGTGTAAACGCAGGTAAAGTCTCCTGGATTTTTTCATAAAAGTTCCCGCGATGGAGAAGGCCTACTTGAGATACTTGCCACTGATTTTAGACATTTCGCAGCTCTACTGAAACCCCACACTCACTCACTAATACCCAGGTAGAATAAAGTGAAGCATAAATGTGTTTGATCCTCACGTTGACTCCCGCTGCCTGCGCAGAGATCAGGATCAAACAGCTTCCTATATCGTGACCTTGACCCCTGCCTCTCTTGTGTGCGTGAAGCACTTAACCCTCCATGCAGTGTCTCAAACAGTCATCCTATGTTATTTCAATATGGTTGAACTCATAATAGCTTCCATCTGGACGTCAAACACCTCTATGATTTTATCTGCTGCATCACTGTAATGGCCTCTCAATGGTTCTACAGCCTGAAAATATTATCTCAGTAATGCACAATATTGTTTCAACGTCTATATGTTTATCCGTCATCTTTAAGTCCCTCTGTATCTCGCTGTGATGACGGGTGAGCTGTAATGGCTCCCCAGCGGGGCACTTTACCCCAGTCTGTCTGTATTATTTCAGTGTGGTTTGATCCAAAATGGCTCCCCCTATGGGATTCGTCACTTCTGTCCCCCCCTCCCTCGTGCACCACAGCAGAGTGGTGGTTTCCTGCGGTGAAGAGGCAGTCGAGGGGGCCTGACAGCAGGCGGCTTGTTCAGGCAGGACTCATGCGGTGTGAAACTGTGACGCCTGCCAGCTGTGTAAAGCTCGGCTAAGTCCGTGCGTTTCTTTCATTGCACAATGCAAAAAGACGTTCATCATCTCGATCGATGTTATCTTTTAGTGTAAATTCTAGGAGCTGGTTTGCATTGCTTAACCAGCTCAGCATCATGAAGGTTTTATCACTCAATTATTATCTCGTTTGCACAAAGAAAATTAAACCAGTTTAAGGAACCACAAACACCATAAATGAGCCAGTTTCAAGTTGTTGCGTAGATCATTTTCATAGTATTTTCATAGGTACGTGGGTACTACATGCATGTTGAACGTGACTTATCACATTAAAAAATACCTGGTTTTAACTCGCACACAGAGTGGGTGTGCTCGCTATGCCAGACCGTTATCACTGCGGCTACAGTCATGCTAAAGTGGTTAGCAGCTGGTGTGAGAGAGTGTGTCACCCAGACCACACATCATCTATCATGATACTATACTATTAGGATGTTTTTAGGATGAAACGTGTGCCATGTGGATGTTTAAATGCACTGACTGGTCTTTTTATTTTATTTTAAAATGTTGTTTTTGAATTCCTTTTAATGTATGAAGCTTCTTCTCCTCCCTTTTAAGTTTCCGTTTCCCACACTGAAAACTGAAATATGTCCACCATGCTCGTACGTCCCCTCCCATCTCTGATATTTACAATACGTCGTCCCTTCCCTTCAATTAGTCGGTTTACATACAAACTGTTAAGCTGTGACTGTACGTCTTTACACACTGTCACATCCTGCATCTGCAATTCCAGAAATGGCTTTAAACTTCATAGTTTCAGTAAACTCTGCTGCCTCTGTGTACATGCACGTGTTTATTAAACACCACCACCACCCATCATGCTCAGTCATGCTCTCAGATGTCTGGAGCAGCAGTGTGCAGACGTAGTGTGCAGGTGGCTGAAAGGTCCCAGGTTTGATTCTCCTACAAAGCGGCCTTTGAAAAAGCGAGGTGAAACATCGACCCTGACCTCTGACTGTTCTGTGGGTGGGAAGAAGACTAATTTTACCCCGTCAGGGATGAACAGAAAGAGAACTGCAAAGAGAGAGGCTTTTAGAGTCCTCTTTAAATCTTCTGGTTGTCAGAGGTTGTTCCGTCTTCTCTCAGAGTCAGGTCATCTTTTTGTTTCCCAGTGGTTGATGTCTCATTTTTGAGTGAAACCGTTGAATTGAGGTTGATAATGACGCATGGTCAGTGTTTACTTTAACTTCTGGATTACCTCATTATCACTCTAAGGGGAATCACCTCTTTTCAATATATATTAACTTTAAATATGATGGTACCAGAGAGTCTCATAATAAAACGGATCATTTCTTATCGCCTGCCATATTTTTCCGCTGATGAGCTCACACCATTTATCATATTTGGCCTTTTTTTTTTGCTCCTGCCATCGGACCTCGTAGACATAAATTCAGTGTTTCTTTAAACATGCATAAACTTCCAGATGGGTGGGATGTGATGCAGTAGACATACAGTTTGAAAGAGGGGCAGAAAGTTTCACACAAGTCTGGTATTTTTACATGAAAGTTAATGTTCAATACTTGTGTGCAGCCGTCTAAATATTCCTGGTGATCACTGTGCAGTGAAGTCTTTTAAACATATGTTTAAAAGCAATAGATTGGACTGGTTAAAGTGTTACTCAGGCTGGCTCTACTCCAACTAATGAGTAGTTCTTTTAATGGTTAACCTCCTGGTTTTTTGACCATCAATTAATTGTATAAATTGTTTGTTTGTTTTTTTCAAGGAAAAATACCAAACATTCCCTTCTCCCAGCTCCTCAGTTGTATGAATTTGCAGCTTTTCTTTGTCTCGTGATAATAAACTTAATATTTTTAGATTTCAGGGTGTTGGTCAGACAAAACAACGTTTAAAACTATAAACTGAGAAAACAATCGGCAGATTAATCGATAATGAAAATAATCATTAGTTGCAGCCCTAGTCACGTGTTACTAGAGCTGTAATGTCTGGAAAAAGTGAAGTCAAAGCGTAAAGATGCATGATTTAAAATGAGGAAATTGACAAACTTAAGCAAGTTGTTGCATATTAAAAGCTGTAACCATCAAGTGTTTGGTATTTACTGAACTGATCAAGAATAAATTGTCATTGATTACTTGATTACTACTACTTGTTTACTTGTTTCAGCATTAGTCAAACGTGTTGCTCTAAAATCAAAGTTGACACTTGGACACTTTCTTGCTTGTTCCGGGACTTTTGACCGTATCACATGGTCTTCAGCAGCACGTGTAGATGTTGCTCTGTTGCCATGAACCGGCTGATGTTCGAACTCGCCACTTTTCTGAGCCCTTTCAGGACTTTGGGGCTGAAAGGTTGAGCTTGTTGGCTTGTTTCGGAGCTTTTGTTTCGTACTTTTGATTGGAAATAATCTGCTACTTGTTGCTCGTGTTTCATGCTGAGTTAAAAGTTGTCCATGTGTTGGATTTCGTCCAGTTTGGGAGGATTTTGCTCTGAAAACATTTATGAAATCAGCAGAAAACATTTCACCAAAGTTGCAAAAATTAAGTTACAGTTAATTACTGATCCGTCTCATCTCAGTATGTTCTCTACGCTCTGTTTATAGTTTCCAACAATCAGCACACCTTTGTTAGTGAAAAACTTTATAGCTTCATATTCAGCCTGTACTGCATCTAATCATGGCATGTATGCATGTATGTATTCATGAAAGCGTGGCGTCTTTAGTGGTTGCAGCAGCCGTCTCATGTCATGAATTACACAGTGGCCTGTGTCTAACTCACTGAGACAAATGAGAAATATCTCTGTGGATTAAACGGATCATAGCACAGGGCGCTGCGTGGTGATTTACTATTTGTGTGTGTGTGTGTGTGTGTGTGTGTGTGTGTGTGTGTGAGAGAGAGACAGAAACGTATCTGCTCCGGTATCGTCTGTCTGACTGTCTGATTCTCTGTCTGTCGCTCTACCTTCTTCTCCTGTTTAATACCTGTTGCTCCTGGAATAAGGCCTGTGCCGCATACCTACCTGATGGCTTCTTGGCACAGTGTGTGTGTGTGTGTGTGTGTCTGTCTGAGCACCCAGAGGACTAAAAATGGACTGTGTGTATCATGTGTTAGGGGACAGGTTTGAACAAAAAGGGATTTGTTTGTTAAATAGGGTGTTATGGGGGGGGGG
>LKNJ01000169.1:0-93402 GCA_002120245.1 Maccullochella peelii | reverse complement strand
GCAAAAACTGTTGAAATTAGAGCTCCTGCGACGAGAACAGCTGATTAAGCGTAAAGGTGGTTGCGTTGCGGTGACAAACACAAACGCGTTATCTCGAGGTAATGACTCGAGCAGAAACGTCACGATGGTTTCTTAATTTACACAAATCTACTTAACTTTAAGTCGAATCATTCGTCTGCCGAGTCACCGGGACGACTCGGCGTCCGTGCTGCACTTTTTGCCTCTCTCCGAGGCCCTGTTGGCCAAACGTCGCACCCGGCTCTATGTACGTGGTTGCCATGACGACCGCTTCCCATCACAAGGTGAGCAAGCAGAGCTGACGTTTGAGAGATTCCCACCGGCTGTCCGACGTGTACACACACACACACACACACACACACACACACACACTGCAGCTTGCATACATTCATTGAAGCGCCTACTCTCTCTCTCTCTCTCTCGCTCCATTCTCCGTCAGTGTCTCTCTGTCACTCGGTCGTCCTCTTCCTTGACGAGCTGCTGTGACATTGCTGTGGCTTTTCATGTCCAGCCTTCGCACCGGCCAGCCAACTTCCACAGACACATAGCTCAGCCAACCTTTGTGTGTGTGTGTGTGTGTGTGTGTGTGTGTGTGTGTCACATAGTAAAGGATTCATGGGAGTAAATGGCTGCTATTTTTATCCTGCCCATGGTGTAAAGTTTTGACCTGACAAAAGTTAAGTTTCCTTTGGAAAAGTGCCATCTTTCTCTTTTTTAAAAAAAAAAGATGTTTTGACATCTTGCCTTTATTGGACTATTGACAGGAAGTTGAGAGAGGCGTATGAGATTTTATTGATATACGTCTACCAACAGGGAAAATTTTAAGGGAATTTCTTAATAGTCAGCAAGATGAAAACTACTGTTATACAAATATACTCAAGAGGATCTGACAAAATGACCGTCCAGGATGGCTGTTTCTATTATTTAATTTCTTGGTCTTTACGTCCGACTGGGGGCAAGTTATCTTGTTCACAGTAAGAAGAAGGAACGTTTAATCGAAGAATCTGCTACAGTCGACCTTCATCACATCGTCTTCTTATCAATACGCCAACATTTCCATCTTAGCCAACCGTAAAATGTCCAGAAACAGGTTTAAGGAAACCAAACTCTTGATCTGAATGCCAGAATTATCAAAAAAAGATAGTTCTTGTTTGTTAATCAAAGTAGAGCTAGTCAAAACTGACGAGTTGATCAGCAGAAAATCATTCAGAAACTATTTTGATAATCAATTAAGCGCCATTTTTCAAGCAAAGATACCAAACATTTCCCAGTTCCAGCTTATAAAATGTGAAGATTTGCGTCATTTCTTTTATTATGTGATATTAAAATGAGTATTTTGGGTTTTTTTGACCGTTAATTCAACCCAATAAAGACATTTGAAGACGCCACTTTATGCTTTGGGACATTTTTCTTCATTCTGACTCTCAGTCACCCTCTGTACACAGAAAGAGAGAATAACTAAATAATCACATACGTATAAACACAGACATGTGTTTGGTCGTGGCAGCTGATTTGCTGGTAGTGGCTGATGTTGGTGGTCCAGTTCAGTTTATATTCCCTTTATGTCTCTGTTGAGGAGCTTTCCAGGAAAAAACGACCGTGACTGTCACAGAGCGGCGTTTAAAGATGACACAAGCCAGAGAGAGAGAGGATGGATGGATAGAGAGAGGCAGATGGTGTGAAGGAGGTTGTATATGCTGTAAGTTTACCTGAGGTTTGCAGTGCTGTGAAGCTTCAGGTCTGTGGAATGCCATTAATATAAGTGTATGGTGACGGACTGCTGTGTAAACAGAGGTATACAAATAAAGTTGGATTGAAGCCAGTTGGAGGGCTGAGGGAGGACAATGTAAAGAGTCTTTGAAAGCAATGCAAGGTCATTTGTTTCTACAGCCAGGTGGTTTGCTGCACCGTTAGTTTTTAATATTTGACGATCCCATCGTCATATTTGTTTGCTGTCTCCTGGCATTTAGATGTGATGATAAAGGCTTTGAGAGTCTGGAAATTTTTGGTTTATGTACCTTGAAAGTGCTTGTAAAGTGCTTGAATTTTACTTTTAAAAAGCTGTACGAACGCTGTTATATGCTAAATTTGTAAAAAAAATATATATATTTGACCCATTTTTAATCATGCATTTTTTTTGCTCAATTTTTCTGAACAAATAAAGGATAAATTAATATGTTTGGTACATAATCAAGTGCATTTTAGTTTGTAAAAGTGCAAAGCAAATTCACAAAAATCTACCCTCAGAGTGAACCCAAAACCATTTTATATCCTAATCATCTTAAATACAGATGCCGTTTTCTTTGACGTAACCAAAAAGATGTAGGCCACCAAATATCTCAACCCGCTCCAAATATTTAGCTCTGACGGCATGTTTTTTTTTTTTAATGGCTGCTATAAATATGCCACAGCCAAATTCAGTGCTGCAACATTTGTAGCTAGAAGGAGCAATCTGATGCTCGCCCTTACACGTTCAGTCATGTGGCGTTCCACTGAGGCGATTGCGTATCAATGAACATATGATATGTTGACGTGATTATACTGTCTGGTTCAGCAGTGTTGTGGGTTTTGTAGCAGCGGTTTTAAATAGCGCCCTGTATTTAAAAAACAAAACAACAAAAAAACAAATTTTGGTTTGGATTTCTGGTTGGAATGAAAGCATACAGTTTGGCTGCTGTCCCACAAAGTCACTGTTAACTGACACATAATAACACTTTGGAGAAAATGTAATTGCCTGGATTATTACTGAATTACATTATTAACCTTAACTTGGTGCTTTGAGTTGCCTAAACATATGAAAACATCATCATCATGAAGGGTAATCCGAGTAATTTGTCAGAGACTGAAAAGTCAAACAGCATTAGCGTGCTCTGCTGCTGGCCACACCCCAATGAGTGACATCGCAGTTGGTGTTGTTCGGCAACTATTGATGGCAAAACACCTGCTGTGACATCACTGATTAGGGTGTGGCCAGAAGCACGGCACCAAAAATTGCCGTTGATTCATTTTCCGTTGATTGTTTCAAGTTAAACTCCAACATGGCTAGTTTGAGTGAGAGGAAGATTGTTGTGTTGGTCTTGTTTTTAATCCTGTAGCCGCTTTAATAAAGTTTTTTTTAATAACTTTTATACCTTAATGAAGCAGCATGCCTTTCCTATTTGGCTACCTATGCATCCGGAGCACCTTCTTTGTGTTACATTGCTATCAAGTGCTTCCTCATTTGTTTGTATTGGCTAATTGAACCTGAATGTCGGTAACGCGATGGCTAATCTGCAGTTTTTCAGGTATCTTCTCTTATCCTCTTGTCTTTTTCACTGCAGCTTAAGGCTAATGACTGAAATTAAACTTAACCAATACGATTATTCCTTTATCTAGACTGTCTCCAAGAAATGTTACTGAAACTCAAATTTGTACATGTGTGGGTTGCCCATTAAGCATAGGGTCAGTGGTTTGCAAAATTAAATGTAATATTTTACTTCCCTCTTTTCTTCATCAGTAGAGCTAACAACACTATGCTTCTTTATCTCTCGATCTCACACACTGACGTCTTACCTCTCTTCATATACCAGAACAGAGGTGTGTGGATGTGGGTGGAGGAGGAGAGGGAGGGTTGGTGTTTTCATCCCTGCCCTCGCCTCGGGGCAGCGAACTGACAGCTGTACCCGGCTCGTGATTGGAGGAATGTGAGGAGGGAGATATTGTAGGGGGAGGAAGGGAGGGAGAGGGTTCAGGTAGAGAAAGGAAGTAAAACATTGCATCTTCTTCTGCTCCTCCTGAGAGTACGCCGTCCTTCCCAGCTTGTCATTTTTAACCAGAGAACAAGTTGTGGATTGACGTCCCATATAGACTACAAACACACTGGTCACATTCCTCAGCTTTGCGCACACACACACACACACACACACACACACACACACACACACACACGTGTCCGCTCCTCCATGCCCTAACCTGGCGATTGTCAGCGCACACTCCCTCGAGCGTAGCCGTGCCTTTTTACTGTCAACAAAAGATGTTTTATGAATTTCACTCCTTCTTTTCGGAGGTAAACACGCTGCTTTTACAGTTCCTTGTAACTGCAGCCAAAAGCTGCAAACAGCCTGAGACCGGAATTCCTCAGGAGAAGCATAGTGTGGAGGAGGAGGAGGAGGAGGAGGGAAGTTGGAAAAGAAGGGCAAGGATGAGGTGTAGAAGTGATTAAAGAGAAATAGGAAGAAAGGGGAGGAAGGGATGTCAATGAGGAGGAAGTGGATGTTTTAATCAAATGGATAATAATCCTATAATTAAAATAATAATTCATTAACTAGCTGACTCACCCCTTGTTATGCTACCTCTCTGTTGTCGTGTCTAAAACGGCACACACACTTAAGGAGCAGAGTGGGGAGACTGCTGCTTTGACCCTTGACCCCTGTCTGATTTTAGATCTCGGACTCTTCTGTATGGACGCAAACACACCCGTGGTACCCACTTACACACACACACACACACACACACACACACCGTCTCTGTGGCTGAAACGCACAATCCTGCTTTGTTACAGACATATTAGGCTACTGTTTCACTCTCTTCTCTCTGTGTTAGCTAATAACAAAACGAGAGAGGTAACCCGTCTTCCTGGCTGCGGCCCAGACTCATTAAAACATATTTTGATAATCTTGTCATGCAGGAGTAGCCTCGTGACTCTGCTCCCGCTGCCAAGCTGTAGTTTAAGTCCTCTGCTTACTCTATTTCTTGAAGCTATCTTTTACTGGAAGAGTTGAAATCCCCAAAAATTGTATGGAGGTTCATTTCATCACGAGACAGATTTGTCTTAAAATTAGAAAACGGATCATCTGCAATCGCGTGCTGCAGCCGCGCTGCCTTCTCTAAACATAAGCCAGAGATAAATATATTCCTTAAATTTATATTTTAGTCCCCTCACCCCTCCTCCACTGTGCCTCTGCCTCCGGATGACTCAGACAGATAGGCAGAGAATCCGACACTCCTCTCTCCCTTGAGCCGGCCATCACTCCATCGCGGTTATTTTAAACCAGGAGCAGCAATTACAGCGAACGGGGTCGTCACCGTCGTTAAAATAGTGCTTCCTTGAGTGTGTGTGTGTGTATGTTTATCGGATTTATGTAATCTGCACCCCAGCTCCTATCAGCACCTGTCACTTTATGCCCCCCTCCCCACTCCACCCTGCATGTTGTGATAGCAGGGTGGTGTTTAACTGCAAGACCAAGGACCTGTTCTTTAACAAATCCAGGCTTATTATGAGGCTAAAATGATCCCATTTCTTCTTCTCCAGCCGATCAAATAATTGCACTCATGATTGGACGTACTCATATAGAGAGCACGTTTTCACTGCAGCTGTACAGTAGTTAGTTTAAAGCTGATAAAGCACCTTAAACATATGCAATTCTCGGATAAACCTCATTTAAGATACAAATTTTTTCTTCCAGTGACTACACGCATGCAAGATGTAGAATCAAATATATGTATTATTATATCTTTATGCCACTCAGTCTATTCTAACTCTCCTATGCTAATACAGACAACTATCCACTTTCAAATAAGAGAAGGACAAAAGAATTCAAGGATAATTAAAAGGTCTAATTTTCCATTTACCATTTCCAAATGAAACAATCGGACAGATGCAACTTGTGACAAGACTTTTCTTCGTGGTAAGGGGTCCCGAGCTAACCAAAAAGTTTAGTAACCACTGCAGGTCATTATGGACAATGCTGCATGTCAATGAATAGGTCTGATTTTATGGATTTACAGTCAAAAAACAGACATTCCTGACTTGTTATTTTAGTTTTTCACTCAAATATCCAGCACATGTGCTACATCATGATATAGATATCGTAATATAAAAATACATATCCCACGATACATTTGATCTGTTGCCGTCCAGTCCGAGGCTAAGGCTAATAACCAGACTTCTCTCTGTCTGTAATAAGGTTTTAGGAGCCTCTGAGTGTTTGAAAGTATTCACATTTGAGTAGAAGGAGAGATAAAGATCATCTGAATGGAATTCATTACCTCAACTCCTCAGGGGATCCAGATACGAAGAATGAGTTGCTAAAGGGCCAGTCATTACATTGAATGGGACGTATACACACACACACACACACACACACACACACACACACACTAGTGCCAATAAACGCTTATCACCCCATTCATCTCCCAGACTGGATTGACTACTGTCAATTTCATCACAGTTGTGCCTGTGAGCTTCACTGGCGATTTTGTACTTTTGTGTGCTTTGGCACAAGTGCAACAGGCGCTAATCATCTTCTAAGTTCAGTCCCACTGAATGTAAACACACAACCCTCGATTGGTTTTGAATTGAAAGCAAGAATAAAGACCTGCAGGTGGCTTAAAAGACGCAGGCAATGTTGCTCCATAGTCTCGGTTCAGACTACGGTCAAACTGAACATCAAACAACAGCTGATCTGTTGGAAATTCGGCCCAATAATAAACTTAGTTTGGAGCGATTCAGAGTTGAAGTCCTTAAATTAACCTTTCACTGTTTTCCTGCCATTTGACTGCTAAACTGTAGTTGTGTTTTAAAGCCCTTGTTAATCACATGACTCCTCATGTTCATTTGTTTCAATGCCGTTGTTACATTCTACATCCTCTTCTCACCCACATGTAGTGAAGGAAGTTTGGGTTTAATTCAGGATTTGGTTTCTCGCCCCGATTTTTATCCTCCGTGTTACACTTGACATACGACCACAGGAACTTCCCAGACAGTGTGCTTGCATGTGCATGAGCATGGCCGTGTGTGTGTCTGTGTGTGTTTTAGACGGTGTGTTTGTGTCTCAGCTTGTCTCCCTCGGCCAGCTGTAGAGATTACATTACAGTGTGTTTGGAAAAGCACTGGAGGGTTTCTGCAGTTCACATGCCTGACAAATAAAAACAGAGAAAAAAGAGAAAAAGAAGAGAAAATTCCTCCCCATCTTCATCCCTTCGGGATAAAAGTGTCTCTTACACTAGCTGTATTGTCTTCTCTTTGTGGTGAACGAGGGGACAGAGAACGAACATCCCTCTGTTTTGGTGCGAGAACCAAACGGAGAAAATGATGGATTTTGTAGATACATGATGACCAGCCTCGACAGGAATTTCTGTCCATTCTGTAGCTGCACACACACACACACACACACACACAGAGGGATTTTTACTTGTCAATACATCTCACCCAGAAGGGCCCCTATCTACTGTTTAGAGAAGGTTGAAGTCCTACACCACCACAAAGATAGGTAAAGATAAGGAGATAAAGATCCATCTCTCTTTATCCTCCTAACTTATCTTTTTCTCTCTAAAGAGAAGCTTTCACTGCTGTATGGTCGTACGTTACCGTGATTGTTCCAAGCCTGTTATGTTTCCTGTCATGTTTTATTGCTAGTTTTGATTTACACTCAGATGTACAACAGATCGAGCACGCAGCACAGCTTCATTAGGTGCGCTGTGCGATTTAGGAACATGTCGAGCAAGTGGCATGCTGCAGCAGGTTTGTGTGTGCATGTATGTGTGTAGGTGCATTGGAAAAAAAACACATGTGGATGAGTGTGAATTCTGCAGTCTTACATCCAGTTATTCGTGAACCCCCTTATTAAATTCACTGATAGTTTTTTAGATTTGATCATGTCCTGACTAAATGGAAATCACGCACTTTCTTTTGTCGCATGAACGCATTTTGTACATTTGTACGCTCTGTGGTTTTAGGGAATTTGTGTTTTCCATCTGCTGCTGGCAAGCACCAGCTCTTGTTGCATCTTGTCATGGCAGACATTTTGCACGACCTATGGCATTGAGAATTGAACATAAACATCTCATTTTAGACTTAATTTGCCACCAAAATGTGCTTTTCTTGTGGGGTTTGATCCCCGGCTCCTCCTGTCCACATGTTGAAGTGTCCTTGAGCAAGACACTGAACCCTAAGTAGCTCCCGATGGAGGCCAGCACCTTGCAAAGCAGCTCTGTCGCCACTCGTGTGTGTGAATGTCTGTATGAACGAGACCAATCTGTAAAGCGCTTTGGGAACCGTTAAGGTTGGAAAGCGCTTTATAAGTGAAGTCCATTTAATGAATGATTATTTTATTACCAATTAATCTGTCAAGAGCAATTAGACGTCTTCAAATTCCTTGCTTTTGTCAAAACAACCCAATGATATTCACTTTACAATGACATTAAACAAAGAGAAACAGCAAATCCTCACATTTAAGAAGCCACAACCAGCAAGTGATCGATCATTTTTCTTGACAAAAGAGTGTAACAAAGAATCAGTTGTCAGTATTGTTATCGATTCATTTCTAAGTGACTAATTCTCAACTCATTCTCTAAATTTATTAGCATTAGTCTGACTCTGGGGCGGCACGGTGGTGCTCAGTAAGACACTGCCAAAGTCATAACTCTGTTTTCTATACTTAATAGAGGTCAGTGAGATGTGTGTGTATGCCTTATGGTTGTGAAATACTGTATGTGTTTGTCTCTCTAAGACAGCAGGAGGGTCAATGTTTCTTTATGAAAAGACATATTTCACCAGCATTTCATTAGAAAGCTTTATTACCACCACTCTTCCATGTAAACACAATGGGACAGGCTCAGTGTAGCAGACAACGCGAAGTTTGAATAAAAATATAGTCTTCAGTAGGCCTGTGACAGCTGTTCTTGTAAGCCTAATGTTTCAGGAATATAAACCATGTTTTTTTTTCGCTGCAGTGTTAAAGCGACTGATTTATACAAGTAGCCCACAATCTGTTTTGCATGACCCATCTAGTGTGGGTGGCATTTCTCACACACTGTCGAGGAAAGCTGTGAGAAAACAACAGTGTGTGTGTGTGAGAGAAAGAGTTTATATGTGTGCATACAGTATAATGACCTTTATCAGTATTTTGTGAAAGAATAAGTATAAGCAACCTCCAAATGTTGGACTGAAAC
The DNA here is from genome assembly GCA_002120245.1 of Maccullochella peelii. NCBI lineage: Eukaryota > Metazoa > Chordata > Actinopteri > Centrarchiformes > Percichthyidae > Maccullochella > Maccullochella peelii. Next base: position 84,453 of record LKNJ01000169.1, on the reverse strand, counting down.
TCACATCATGCTTTGTGAAATATATAATTATTTCCCAATGGGCAAAAATATACACAGATACACGGATGAAAAGGTTATCTGTCAAGGATAAGCCTGACTTTTTGAAATTAAGCCAGCCAGGAGGAATATTTGCCTGGCAGAAGACACTCATTCCTCTGCAGAACTCAAACACCCAACTGATGTATTGCCTATAATGCTGGAGGTGTTTATGTGGCACAGGCCTTGGTAACGATTTAACATTTTGCAATATTAGCCAAACACTTGATGATATGAGACACCAGTCTCTTCTTTGGAATTTGAAGAACAGCCAGTACATGGTTAGTTAAGCAGATGTTAAAAAACAACCTTTTCCAAGTTGGGAAAGCAGCAGAATCCTTTTGAGCATCTGCACACATGTGTTGGTACACATTGTCACGCAAGAGCTATCCATCAGTACGTGACTGGTGATGGCTTGTCTTTGAAATGGTCTGCAGAAAATTGCTGCAGAGATCTGCTAGACTGGATGAAATTATGTGAATGTGTAAACGTGCACACAAATCATTTATATCTGTGCCTAATTAGAAGCAATACACGATTGGTATGTTTTCTAAAAATGCATCCAAATAGCGGGGAGGAAGGGGGGACTCATATTTGACTGCAGCCTGTTTACATGCCTTTTCCTTATCTGTTGCTGTTTCTTTCTGTTCAAGCCATGTTGGGCTGAAAGGTTGAAATTCTCAGTGTAAAGAAAACCAAACTGTTTGATACCAAAGTACTGGACAATTTGAATTTTGTCAAATCTTATGATGGAGCTAGATGAAAAATCAAAGTTAATGTCTATACCAGATTTCATGGCAATCCATCAAACAGTTGAGACATTTCCGTATGAGCCACAAATGTCAGCCAGCTGGTGGCGCTCGAGGAAAAAGTCAGAGGATTCATCCTCTGGGGGCCATGAATGTCTGTGCCAAAATTTGCTGAATAAGTGTAAATTATGACTTATGACAGCGTGCGTACAAAGTCTTGAAAGTTTGGACAATGCTTAATTTTAACCGTTATGTTTGCATGGTTGGAAATATGCTTGAATTCAAATATAGTCCTTGAAAAATACTTGATTTTCAACATAATCTGGTGTTTCATCGTCGACACAATCACTCATGTAAACCAAAAATCAACCTAATATTGTCAAAAATTTGACAATAGTTGTTGAGATATTTCAGTCTGGACTTAAGTTTGTAACGACGGACAGGCATTACCTTAGAGCCACGGTGCTAGTATGGCTAAAAATAAAAGTTGAAGGTACAGTGAATAGTTCCTGTCATTGAGTAAATTAGTCAGCTGTAAATTTTGTAGTGTAGAGCTGAATCCCAAACCCAGAGTCTGTACCTGACAGATGATGTTTGTGGTTTGTGTTTGCATTTCAGGGAAAGGCACGTACTATTTGGCAGACATATTTTATGTGTTGAAAATGAAGTATTTGATTCATTCAAGGTCTGGAAGCATTGTAGATGTTTATGTATGTAGCCTGTGTTTGTGCAGAGGTCAGGTGGGGTTGCACGTGTTTAGGCAAGATAAATGTTCTGGAATAAGTGATGAGATGGTGAGAAACATGCTGTACGATTGCAATGATAGGGCTCCTCATCACCGCGATAAATGATTTATAGATAATTTGCCAACCTCATTGTACACACAGACAAGCATTCAGTCGTCTCACACACGTTATCTAGCAGCCGTCCTCTTTCTTCCTGGGTGGCCTCGGTGTATCCACCTACAGCAGGGGGAGCTTAGCTTAACATACACGCACATTCACACTCTCAGACACACACCTTTACTACCACACTGCTCGTAAATCACTCAAAGTACCAATTAATTTCATCTCTGTATGTGAAGTGTGTTCTTCAGTTACTCTCAACTCCAACCAAATGCACATTAGCAATTCCCCCTAACAAAAACATTACGCTGCTTAATGTTGCAGCGTGGTCAAAGTGATTTTTAGTTGTTTTACAGCTTTTAAACAGATCAATTTGGTGTTTTAGTAACAGTGCTAAATTTCTTGGGTCCTTAACATTAAATTAAAACTGTGGTCTTGCCTTCACACTGGGATAGGAATGTAACCCAGTGACCCATGTAAGAGTCTGCTGTATGTAAATCTTCTTATTGAAGTGTTCTTCAGTAGACCTATGAAGCCAGCCTCACAAAGCTCTTTTAAGGGGGAGTCCAGATTAAAAAACGCAAAGATTTAAAGCAACCTGACACTTGCTAGGTCATAGGTAGTACGCTTTTTGAAAAAAGGGGCCAATTAACTCTTTTCTGCCTCATTCACTAAGGCCCTCACAATGCCCAAGCCTCCTTTACATCTACAATACCACCATTCACCTCAATCTGAAGTGAAGCTAACTTATACCTGTAACCCAACCTGTGCGGCTAATGCTAAAGCAGCCTAGCTGCTGATCTGTTAAGCTAACGTTAAAGCTGTCAGAAGCCAATATTCGCCTGCAATTTGATCTCACTCTGTGCGCTTAACTGCCAACGCGTGAGCTGGGAAGATTTGGGATAGAAAAGAGCAGAAATATGAGTCAGAAGCTCAGTTCAGACAAAGACTGTAAGCTAGAAATCAAAGAAAATCTTAGTTTGTGTGTTTGTCCTAGCTTGGCTTTGGTAGCAAGAGCAAACTCCCCTCCCTCTTAAAAAAATCTGAGTGGTTTGGGACTAAAACGGAAGAAGTATATCCACCTTTAGTGTGCTCTGTCACTGGTAGGGTTGGGCGATATGACAATATGCACAGTTTCAAGGTACAAAATGAATGCAGCCTTAAACAACAGTCCTGCAATAAATCCAAACTTCATGAAGGTTGATGTTTTTGAGATTAAATTGTATGATGATTTTGGAGGCTGTAGTTTGTGGTGCTGTTGAATTATATATATTTACTTTTATACTGAGAGGTCTAATATTTTGTCAACACCATTTATGTTGCTGAGATTAGATAGTATAGTATCGATTTAGCATCCCTATAACATTGCCGGACAGATATCAGCTTTTTTATTCCACGCATTCTTCTACATTACCCACAATGCAACTCGACCGCCAACAGTTTTGTCAGAGATTTGGGCATGTTATGCTAGTAGCAGCTAATGTCTTTCATTGCAGTCTCTTTCAGTCCTGCAGTTGGTGCTTTCCCTGTGAAGAAGAGAAGATGCACATGATGTTTTTCATACTGCTATTATATCCATCACGTTTACACTTCTGCCCTAACCTCATCACATTCATCTTATCTAGAGTTATTATGTTTATAACAATGTCCCCCCCGTGTTTTGTTTTCCAGTGTCTTCCTTAGAAAAAAGAGCATTTCTTTAAGTGGAGTAGTGTGCTCACTCTCCAGCCACCAGCAGGCTCCTGACCTACAGAGTCACCAGGTTTTAACTGTTCCCCAGGGGCCCCTTAAGCCCATCACATGGAGCAAAGTGGTGTCTGGGGACTGTTCTGTTTTAAACCTCAAAGGTTACCAGCGTCTGTGTGTGTGTGTGTGTGTGTGTGTGTGTGTGTGTGTGTGTGTGTGGCCTCTGGTCCAGTAAAAACCTCCAACAGGTTACAATCCATCTCACTTCGTTTGTGTCGACACGCTGCTGCTCCCTCAGCTAGAAACCCATCTGTTCTTTTGTGAGTGTGTGTGTGTGAGTGTGAGTGTGTGTGTGTGTGTGTGTGTGTGACCCCCTGTAGAGTGGACTGTGGTTGAGAAGATGAGCAGTGCATTGTGATGTGGTGTTTTTACCGTAGCTAAGGAGAGAATAGCATTACCATTCAAAAGGCCTGCTGTCGCGGTTGGAGGGGGTTGAACAGGGTTTTCTGCTCCTCCTGTTATGAGCTGATTCTCAGCTGCTTTTACACACCATGGTGTGTGTGTGTGTGTGTGTGTGTGTGTGTTGCTCCATATATTTTTTCATTTTTTTAAGCAATAAAAAGAATATATAGTTTATATAAAATGTAAACATTTGGAACATGTTTCTCTACTGACTGGAAATACTTTTACTTTTTAAAACCTGTCCAACATAAACTTTAATTTCAGTTTATTTATAGTGCAACATCACCCGAGGGGCTCTGCACACTTTACAGGTTAAAATATAAACATCAGACACACAGATATATCCATTAATTCCATGTATCCGATAATTAAAGGCCTTTTATCTCCCTCCTGCTCCAGCTCCTGTGTCCTGTAACAGCACTCATTCCACTGGGCTCAAGTGCTGGGTACTAACTGTAGTGCCAATATGATACCTGGGAACCACAATGATTTTTTTTACCTTGCTTTTAGAGAAATATGAAAGTATTCTTCTGCAAAATATATATTTTTTCATATAGCAAAAGAAGCCAAATGTTAAATGTTGTCTAAAAACAAGCAGCCAGACAAAAACTTTGCCTAAATAAAGTAGTAGTAGTAAGTCTAAAATTGGCAAAATTATTATTAAATTATTTAAAACAAATCAAGAATCTAAGCAAACATTTGATGCCCGCTTTTGTCAGCTCTATTGGTGTCAGGTGGAAAGCTAGCTCCAAGATGAATATGATGCATTTTAAGGTTATGTGAAAGATTTTGGAGACCAAACATTGAACACACAAAGAAGTAAAAGATCCTTTATCTGAAGCTAAATCATATTATTTGGGAGTTAAACTACTTTGACAACACATTTAGGACATTTTTAATGGAAGATGTTGATGAAGAAATATTTGTAGAAATAGATACTGTGAATATACTTGTGGATGGAGAAATGTCCAGAGCACAGATGTCCACTGGGGTCAAAGGTCACCCTCAGCTCCCGCATGGCCTTCACACGACGACCTCTCTCTCTCTGTTTCACGCACATACAGAAAACCTCTGTCACTTATATTACTTCTGCAGCGAGTCCTGTCGACTCGATTAGTGCAAGAAAAGTAGCGATAGAAGAAGAAAAGGAAGAAAACCGCTCAGGAAACGGACGAAGGAAGAAGAGGAGAAGAGAGAGATAAAAGATGACAGGAATGGAAAGAGGGGAAGAATATAAAAAAGTGGAGAAGGAAAAGATGGGACAGTCGGGAATAGAAAGAGTGACAGAAGGACAGACTGAGTTATTGTGGGTGCAGAGACAAAAAAAGATACAAAGGGACACTCGTATATCTGTCAGTGTTGCGTCGAGGGTGGTTCAGTGTCTTTATCTGCAAAGGTCACACACACACAGCTGACCTCAGTGTGCTTTAAAAAAGGCTGCCAAAAGCTGCAAATCAGATGTTTTTTTAATTTGTGTGTGTGTGAGTGTGAGAGAGAGAGTGATTGACTCAATAGCCTCACATCAACTCAACTTATTGAGTTTTTTGCATCACTATGAAAAGCCGTAAATTACCGGGCCGATCGGCTCCCCTCCCTCTTTCTTCTCTTTCTCTCTCTCCCCTTCCCCCGCTGTCTGTCTGTCTGTCTGTCTGTCTCTCTCTCTCTTTTCTGTCTCTCTCTCTCTCTTTCTTCATCTGCCTGTGTCGAGGCTCGTTCGGAGGGGCACAGGACTCTGACAGGAGGATGAAAGGGTCGAAATTAAAGTTCGGAGAAAAGGAGGGGAGGAGGGAGAGGAATGAGGCCGTGGAGGAATTTCACATCAGAGAAAGTGATGGGCATTAAAGGGAGGATAGCTGACTAAGTGTTAATTTACAGGTGTTCATCCAAAATTATTTGAATGCAGATGTTTGGTCAGCTGGAATCGATTTGTTTGTTTATGTAATTTTTCAGTGAAAATTGCCAAAAAAAAAAGAGTAGCTTCTTTTTGTTTGTCTTATGTAATCGTAAACTGTGTATTTTAGGATTTTGGACAAAACAAGGGCTTTATGAAATGGTGATGTGTATTTTTCACTATAATCATGACATTAATTATCAGATGAATCAATAAGGAAAATAACCGTTAGTTGCAGCCCTATTTATAAGAACTGTCACATTAGCAACAGAAAAATAAGGATCTAGTTCTGAAGCTATAATACTTAAGTTCTCACTTCTGGTTGATTTAGTCACCTGGGTTACTACAACAAAAAAACAGTCCTGCGGCAGCTACTTTGTCAGAAGACCAACTGGTGTATGTGTTTACAGTGCAGCCAAACAAACTCAAGTTTGTTTTAAATAAAGAAGTCTACTTTGTTTCTCCCCTCTTTTCATCCTTACTTTCCTCCCTCCTCACCTCACCTCACTTCTCCTTTCTGTCTCCATCCCTCTCTCCCTTTCTCCCTCCTAACTATATCTGCCTCCTGAAACGCCATATCATCCAAAAACACTAAACTGACCTGATCTGATCACATCACCAATCACGTGCTCCAGGTAATTAAGATCATCAACAGATGTCCCTGATTGGAGTGAGAGAGCGTAATTATAGAGGTATTTAGAGAGAAAGAGAGACTGTGTGTGTGTGTGTGTGTGTGTGTGTGTGTGTGTGTGTCTGACTGATTGACAGTAGTTGACAGTTAAAACTGTTGTTCATGTTAATTCCTGTGGGAGTTACTACAGAGCACTGTCCTGTTTATAAAGCCTTGGGTTAAAATACCAAGACCACACACACACAAACACTTGTAGGTGTGCACACACTCACACACACTTTAAATACCTGTGTAATTACGCTCTCTCATTACAGTGATGGATAATTGTTGATGCACACATTCACTGCTGCGCTTGAGGATCCACACATGTCCAATTTCGCATATTTGCACTAAAATTCAGCTGATTCTAGTTTTAAAATGTTTAAATGATGTGTTGTAAACTTTAAGATACACAACAACATATTTTAAAATGTTTCCCAAATATTGCAATATCCTCTGGTCTACCTTTTCCTTTCTTACACCTGGTCCCAGTTCCCCCTTAATGCCATCTTTATGTCTCTATAGTTTGTTAAACTACCCCTCGTTGTTATTGCAGATGTGGGAGTAAAATGGTGATTATTAATCTGCTTTTGTTGTAGTGGTCCTTGATGTGATGCGACGACACATTTACTTGGCCAGTGACGATTGACAGCATTGCTAATACGACTTGAAAGTGGAATTGCGGTTGACGTCTTCAACACAAGTTAGGTTTTTGCTCCAGCAAAGCGTGCGGAGAAAAAATGTAAATAAAAGCACAACATGCTACATGCTACGCTTCATTACAGAAGTTTGTATTTGTCCAATATTTATGGTAACTGTGTGCATGTGTCTGTGTCTTGTGGTGTCTATCCCCCGCCTACATTGTGCATGTTGAGAGAACCTCAGCATATGCAGGCAGTACACTGATTAACTGGGAATGAAATGGAACGATGTGGAAGGTTAAAAGTATGCAGCGATAATAAAACATTCGCAAGTACATGCTCATACAGTCTCACCTAAAAGCACCCATGTTCTTGATCAAATCTCTGCATGCGTGCAACTCAAAGTATTGACTTGCAATGGCGCAGAACTGGACATGGGAAGGTGTCAGTGGTACGCACAACCAGCCAGCTGCTTGGCCCAATGTAGGCATGTCCATGCAGCACTCCCACAGCGATGCTTTGAGATTAAGTACACTAAGATCCCGGTTCCGAAAACTATTTTGCTTTAACCTGACTGGAGTTCCAGATTGTCACGGTTACGTGCGGCAGGGCGATTCAGGAACTGGCAGTTGATCTGTCAGTCAGCCGAAAGTACACTGAAGTGCCTTTTCAGTGATTGTTTCTGTGATTGTTTCTGTGGCGACAACGTGAGATCAAACAAACCATAAAAGATATTTGCAGATGCTGTCTGACCCAGGTCTGGCATGTAAGCCGTCATGGCACGATGCTCATAGACAGGAGATTTTAAAGACAAATACATTACTGTATGTGCCCTAAAACCCTAGATTTTATAGGTATAAGGATAAAACAAACACACACCTGCATGAAGAAATGTGCAGGTGAACATCAACAGGTTCCCTTTGAATTGGGCTCAGAAGTTTGGTTAAATTTAGGCAACTAAGACTACGGTACTTACAGGTTAAGGTTAGGGAAAAATCATGGTCTTTTCTCAGCATTTTTTACAGTATATTAACTGAACTTAAAGATAGTTCATGAAAGCATTTACAGTATATTTGGTTTTCTGAAGTTCTTATAGGTCTTTACAAATAAAAAGAAAAATACCTGAGCATGTTTGCATTAGCAGTAATAGACAGAAACTCAATCTTAATCCCGCCAAAAAACAAGGAAGAAGGCCTTATGGAGCCGAAACACCCAAAGATTTCTTTTCAGTCTAGTGTAAAGAAGCGAATAACTTGTGTGCACAAGATAAAAAACATTTTCGGGGGGATTTATTGGGGATATATAGGCCTTAGTGTTTGATTGACAACACCACCACAATGAGTGTTTCGGAACAAAAATGGTGACGTAAAAGCAAGACGGCTTGTTGAAGGGGAAATCTTGATTTAGGGTGATTTCTGTTCATTTAATTATTCATAACATTGACTTTGGGGCAGCTCACAATAAGGAGTTAGAGTCCAATAAGGAGAAAAGTCCTCACTTCAACAAACGACCCCTGTCATAAAGCAGCGTCCCAGGAATTCCTCTCCAGATAAGTCAGATCAGACAACAGCCCTCCTTCACTGTCCCTTTGGATTCCTCAAATTCCCAGATTTAGAAATGTTGAGTTCCTATATGAAGTCTCTCCAGACCATTAAGCCCAGCGATCCTGACCCCCTGCAGCAGACAACACCACATTCCTGACCCCCACGGTCCGCTCTGATCCGCTCCACTGGAAACCCATTTCTCACTGCTTTCATTCCTCCCATGCCTCCTTCCTCCCTCCGTCCTGAGGTCCTTCGTCTGTTTCAGGGTCAGGGAGTTGGAGGAAGGGATGAACGGTCAGGAAGAGGGAGTGAGGAGGAAGGCGATGGAGGCAGAGGAGGGTTGTGTTGTGACGATACCAGAATTTATCTTCTTTTCTAGCTCTTGTTTTCACCAGTTTTTTAAACAGTTTAGGTGGACTAGGAGTTTGTGAGATGAAGAGTGTGGAAGGTGTTTGACTTAAAGTATTACAGTGCGTATATACTGTATATTTCCTTTTAGAGTTGGCACTGAAATGGCTTTTAATTGACTGAAATTAAATTTTGCCAAACATTTTGTTCTCAATGCTTCTCATACTTGAATATTTAAAAACTGACTTTTAAGACCAGCTTTTCCTTTGCAAAACATGTTCAAGACCGTAATTCATTTTATAAAGCTTCTACAAACTTCCAAGGACTTTCAAGGCCAGTTCAAAAACCTTGGAGGGATGTTAGAGACGGGGGGGGGGGGAAGCAAGACATGGACGGAGTGAGTGAGGGAAGGGAGGAAAGGAAGTAACCATCGAGTTTGTTTCAAAGGGGAAAGTGGGTCAGGGAAAGCAGCTGTGTGTTTGGGTCTAGATGCTCCCCTGCTGACACACACACACACACACACACACACACACACTTAGGACCGCGCACACTCCTTCCATACACTCACACAGTGGTGAGGGACAGCTATGTACGTCTCTTGTCCTGTCATGTAACTCGTGAGGAGGTGGAGAAGACATGCAAGATAGAGGAATGTATGTCTCTCACACACTCTCTCTCTCTCTCTCTCTCTCTCTCTCTCTCTCTCACACACACTTGGCAGCAGGTGAAGTGATGAGGACTATATTTGAGCGCATGAATGTCTGGTTCTATACATGACACCGTTTCATACATTAGACGTCGTAATAGAGCCATTTGACAGGATATTAATCACATTTTAATTTGACAGTTTTGTCATTTGACATATTTTACAGAACGTAAACACAGCGACACACCTTTCTTTCTCAGTTCCCTCCAGCTGTTTTATTAGCGTTTCTATCGTCTCTTTTTGTTTTGTTTTTCGCTGTGAACTGCCTCCTCTTCTCTGTCACTGTCCAGACGCGCTAATGTGGGGCTGAGAGACTTGACGGAAATAGCAGAAAGAAAAATGTGTCTGGGCACTCGCAGTTCAGCAATTTGCATCAGTCATTTTAAACACAGTGTATAAGACGCGTGGAGTACCGGAGGCTCACACACCTGGTTCGGAGCTGTCCTGCTTCACTTCCTGGGTCACGTCGTGCATTTGTTTCCGTCTGTACGGGCATCTTCACTCCCCTCACCTCGGGCCTCGTCAGTGGAGGAAACATCTGGAGAGGAATCATTTTTGGCTTCTCATCAATGTGATTGATTTCATCTATGACAGCACCCTTAGTTAGCTTATCATCGCTGTCTTGTTGTGTATCTGATTTGGAGGAGCGGTTGCATACCTAGAAGCACAACACCAGACCTGTTGGAATCGCTAAAAACATTGGAGATGTGGGCAGCAATTCAGAGGTCTGGAAAAGAAGCTAAGGGGTAACAGCTAGCCTAGCTTCGTCAAAGAAAAGCTGTCATTTTCACACATTGTATCCGTTGTAACATGTAGATTACAAAACAATGTGCTTTAACAGGTGCTTGCTAGCTAAAAAAGATTAAAAATAAGATGATTTTTCAGGCTTTCTTTGATGCCGATTCCCTTTAGTTATTATGTGTTTTGCATTTCCATGCTGGCACCATTTGTGACAAAACCACAAAGCCTTTTTTTCCAAAAATATGCTGTTAGTACCGAGGTAAATGAAGGGAAAAGGCAAGGTGGAGCTCCTAATGTGATAACTACTTGTCTAAAACAAGTACAGTGTATTTAAAACTAGACTTCTGTGTTCACTCAATGTTTCTTCAGCACTTTCCCACACTGCTGAACAGGTGCTTTGTGTGATTTCATCATGGCTGAGCTTCATCCAGACTCAATACATTTAAGATACCATCAGTCAAAGTTAGAGGAAGTTGAACTTTCACTCTGTGTCTGAATGTGCATTCAAAATCTACAGATTATAATGTTTTTGGGTTTGTTTTTTTTTGTCCAAATCTGTCGGCATTTATACATAACAATAATATCGCTCTTGACATACATTGAGTACTTCTGTCGAATAAGCAAGAAAAATAAGTAGAAAGGGAAATTAGAGAGCCGGCAGGCATTTGTTTGGTGGATGATTGAGCGTGAAAGTTAACCAGATATCACATCACACATCAGATAAAGAGATTTGTGTGATTATTAAGGGTGCAGCATTTTGATCTAAGACACATAAACAATAAACTAAAACGACTGAAGGATACTTCTAGCTGGAGATTTGATTGTAGGTGAGAAACTGATCTATATTTAGACCTGAATTTCCTCATCGTCTCACCATTTCTCTGCTTCCTTTCCATATTCTGGCTCAGGCTTGTTTTTGAATTTGATCTTTTACAAAGTCTTCTGGATTTAGATTAGAGGAATAAGCACAGTGTAGCGCAGATATTTGGCCACTTGCTTGTTTGAGTAGCTTGCCAAAGGAAATGTGACATTAAACAAGTGATATAACCCTGACAAATTCCTGTAAAACCTTCCTGGTTTTAATAATCTAAGGTATTATTATTGGGTGCGGTCTTTAACTGCATCTCAGATCTTTTCAAATCCCTCGTGATCCGACCCACAGCCTCAGATCTAAACTCGCTCCTAACCTTTAATAAGCCGCTTAGATCAAATATGTGACAGCCAAAATCAGGTGGGATCATCCCAGAAGAGCATGTATCAGCATCTTAAAACAGCTTGCCTGCTCAAGTGCACCCTGTTGTCACATCAGATATGTGTTGTTTGTGTGGTTGCCGGGGCAACTTGTCTCGTTGCCAGGTTTGTTTGGTAACGTCCTCCTCCTGCTCGCCTTACGTTCCAGATCATTTGGAGTTAATGCAGCAGAGGGGTGTTTGTGGAAGTTATTTTAATGACTGGTAGCACACACACACACACACACACACACACACACACACACACACGCACACACACACACACGTTCTGTCTTGTTGTTGTTCAGTATATGAAGCAGTGTTTCTCAAACTAGGGTTCAGGACCCAATATGGGGTCATTTGATAAGCAGATGAGGCCACAGAAATTTTTCTAATATACAGTAATGGAAGAAGTACTCAGATTATTTACTTAAAAGTAGTAAAAGCAGCAGTCTGTAAAAATACTCCATTACATGTGAAAGTCCTGCATTCAAATTGTAAAAGTAAAAGAACATCAGAATTAACTTTAAAACATTTAAAAAGTACTTATTATGAAGAATGGGCCCTGTCAGTGTTATATTATTATATTTTTGGATCACTATTATTGATGCATTAACATGTAACCATTGCTTTAATGTTGTAGTAGGTCGAGGTGGAGTAAATTACGACTGCTTTGTGTATTTTTGGGTAGTTTAATCTATAACAACGCATCATATCTTCTAAATTGATCACATGTGTTGTTTGAAAATATCTTGATCTTAAAAGTAACCAGTGACTACAGCTGTTAAATAAATGCAGTGGAGTAAAAAGTACAATATTACCCGCTGAAATGTGTAAAGCAGCAGAAACTCGGGTAAAAGACAAGTGCGTCAAAACTGTACTGAAATACAATACCTGAGATAATGTAAAACACACAAAATAAGATACAAAAATTGTAATAAAAGTAATTCACTCGACCTGTGACCCCTGAAATGATAAATTCAGTTGCTACTTTTCTGATCTTATTGTCTTTTTGTGCTTCATCTTATCTTTCATCAGCAAAGCCACATTAATCCTGAGCTAAAAACCCATCTCTCTAATTATAATAATTACCTTCACAAATCTGTTGACAACATTTAATTACAGCTCCGGGAAACTTTGAACTTGTTCTGTAACAATTTAAGGTGGGTCATATTTGCATGTTTCTCCGCATGACCTGAGAGGAAAATGAGCCCTCTAATGTATCCAGGGATACAGCTTCAAATTAACTAAGTATCCCAAATATCCGCTAGCACATTTCTGTGCTCCTCACATGGATACTGCAGACCGAGACGCGGCATGTGGTGGGATGCTCAGTGCGATATATATATGGCCTCCACTGGCCCCATGCGCTCATTATGGAGACTGTTCATTTACACATAGTACATGTGAAAGAAATACTTGGACGCCGCTTGCATTGCAGTGCACCTAGATACCAAAAGGGGACAATGGTAGATCGTGGTCATATAACGGACGAGCTGACAGCTGAAAATCACTCTGTTGAAGCACATTTATTTATCAGTGTCGGTGTGCAGCGGGGACTGCAATGGAGGTTTCCTCTTTACTGATAGGTTGGCGTGAATGGGGATTTATTTTTAAAACTGTTCACCAAGAAGAAACGTGCAGGAATTTGTTGGGACAGAGATTCATCGATGGTGGATTCTGTAACCCTCAGCGTGGACTTGCAGGCCTTAAACACTAGAATCCACTCATGCATTAGACAAAAAGTTTCATGACTTGATTGTGCTGATTCACTTAAGTCTCTACATTCTTACATCTTACTTTGTGTTCACATAGCGTGCAAGCATACATCGTTTTTGTCTGCCTGCACGAGTAGATATTGCCAAACACTCATTTTGCTTCAACATGCCAAACCTCCCGGCCTTTCCCAGGTGAAAAAACCCCTTAAAAAAATCAGCCCCCAAACTGTGATTCCTATTATTGTGAACATTACTGCAGGCGAGCCATTGTCTACAGTATCCATATTGATGTTTTTTAATAACAGAAGTATGTCAACACAGTCTAGCCTCCAGGTATCGACATTTCCCCACTGCTTCTATCTCCTGTCTGTGTCAGAGGCTGCTGGGGTTACTTCAGATCTGTCGTAGCATGCTAAAATATGCATGCAAACTGGTGTGTGCACGTAGTTCTTTCCTTTTTGCATCACTTGGATTGAAAGGTATTTGTTGCTAAGTCGTTTTTTGACTTTGTTTTAACTGGTCGAATGAGCCTTTTGAGTGACTTTCCTCCTGCGTCGTGCAACCACAACCAGCAGCTCTAACATCAAACGCTGAATTCATTCAAGTGAGGAAACATAAAATGAGAAAAGTCTGGATCTGTTGTACAATGCAGAAATTCCAGTCTGTCTAAAGGCAACATAAGAGTTATTGAACTTTGAAGAGTTTTGCCCTGATATAAGACATGCAAATAGTTTCCTTGTGACATAATTTGCGCATGGCAGATTTTTTCCAAAATAAAACACCTAAAGAAGAGTTTCATTCCAAAATAAGACACGCAAAGAAGAGTTTTCTTATGAAATAACATGTGCAAAGATGGATTTTGCTCTGAAATGATATATACGAAGAAGAGTTTCCTTGCAACGTAATATGTGCAAAGCTATTTTGTTCCAAAATTAGATGCTTCAAGAAGAGAACAAGGTGTGCAAAGAAGAGTTTTGCTCTGAAATCAGACATGTTAAACAGTTTAATTCTGAACAAAGACATGCAAAAAGAGCTTTTTTATGAAATAAGACAGTTTACAATAAAACACTCAAATAAGAATTTCCCTCCGAAATTAGAGAGCATTTTTGCTCCAAAATAAGATTCCGAAAAAGTTTCATTCCAAAATAAGATTCGCAAAGAAGAGATTTTGTTCCAAATAAGACATGCAAAGAAGAGTTTCACTCTGAAATTAGACATGTAAAGCATTTTTATTTCTAAAGTAAGACGCCCAAGAAAGAGTTTTGCTCCGAACTAAGACATGCAGAGAGGAGCTTTGTTCTGAAATGTAGACACATAAAGCAGTTTCCTTCTGTAAAAAGCTCCAAAGAAGAGTTTTACTTCAAAATATGACGTGCAAGAAATGTTTCCTTCCAACACAATATGCATAAAGGAGTTTTGTTTCAAAATAAGATGCCCTAAAGAAGAGTTTCGTTCGTTAGCGGTATTTCTGGCCCCAGTCGAATGCTTAACCCTCAACTTGCTTTATTCATTGAGCTGTAAACCCAAGATGACAGATGTTCGGGCAAAAAATGGCAGTGTTTGTTTAAGTAGGTTTTTCTTTGCGTTAATTCTTTAATCCGCAACTTCCTCGCCCATTGTCAGTCTCACCACTTTAAAGTGTAAGTCAGCAATCCACAGGAAGGAGCTGCACCGACTGTTTAAACCACGTTAAACGATGTCACCTACAGTGCTTTACTTTCATCATTGTGAACCACCAACCGCAGCTTCCGATTCGATTCCTCTTTAGAGCTGCTTCTTCACACACACTGACTCACTCAGACGTACACATAAATACATACATCGCCCGAGGAAAGCATTCTGCGTCGCCTCTCTCTCATTAATTTGTGTCTGCATGTGTGTGTCTCAGGTGGGAGTCGACAATTTTATGATTTAGTAGAGAGACCTTCAAGTGGGATAAAAAAAGACAGCTCATTCCACCTCTTTCTTCACTCCTCCGCTCCTCCCCTGACTGTCCATCATGTAAAAGGATCTCCTACTGCTTTCTTTCTTCGTTTACTGTTTAAAATCTCAATTTCTCCCATTTCATTTTCTTTTCTTTTCTTTTCTTTTGAGCTGCAACCTGAGGGCAAACTGTGTGAGTTTTTCATCTGGTTTTAAACCTCCACATGACACACGATGATCCACCTTGCACTCCCTTTAGTCACATGAATACAGGTTACCCACCTGAATCCTCGTGTTTACATTATCATACTTAGATTTAGATAGAGTAAGAAGCGAATGTAGATGGAAGAAAAGGACAGTTTAAACTAACTACTTATATCGTACTGGCTATTTTTTACAGCTGCACCGTAATTCAAAGTCTTGTAAACTTTGGGACTTTGTGTAGAATTTGAAATAATGTCTGGTGGGGAAAATATTAACATTTAAATGCGTCCCAGAACCAAGAAAATAAAGAAATGAAATGTAAAGCTTTTAATTTGTTTATAATAACCAATCTAAATCGTTTAAATTCAGTATTTATTTTTAAGCTTTGATTTATTTATGGATGTACAAAAAAATATGATTAAAGTGAGAACACTTGTCTCCGACATGGTCGCAATATGTTAAAAGACAGACATAAAACATGTAACATAAAACTAAACAATAATGCAATCTAAACCATCTGCAAATAATTAAGTTCCCTCTCTTTCTGGCTTGTCCTTGAGCTCCACTGTCAGCAGCGTTGCTATATCTGAACCACAACCCTGCCTTTCTGTCAGTCCCATTCACAGCTTCAGGCTGTATTTTACTGGTTCCCATCAAAGTCTAATGGTATGTAGGTAACTCTGTTGTTCTCTTACCAGCCCTGGCCTCTCCTCTGTCTCTGAAATACACGCCTGACTGTGTGCTTAGGAGCAAAAGAAAGAGGTGGATCAGATCACAAAAGAAGGAGCGTCAGGGTGATATTTTAACCTCACCATGCTGAGAGCTGCTGAAAAGCTGATTGACTAGAGAAGAGAGGAGGAGGAGGGTGGTGGTTTTTTTCTGCCTGCAGGCTACTTATATGTGGACATACTCAAATCGCGTTTTTGTGTCTCTGCGGTGTTTTTCCAGAGATTCCCAACACAGACCTCGTTACGTTGCTTGTTCTCCGTCTTCCTCTAGTACAACATCTCTGAGTGTCACTTTGTAACTCTTGGAAACTAAGCCTCAATGCTACTTTCAGGCCTCTAGTTATCACAGTTTGTCACCATATCACAAGTTTCATTAAACATTTAAGCGGTTACACATTTGTAATATTTTAAAGGGATAAATCAACATTCTGGGAAATATATTTCCTTTCTGAGAATGAGGTGAATGTTAAGTGTTATTAGCTACTGTGTTGGAGCTTGGAGGCGATTAGCCTAGCGCCTAGCTTAGCTTAGCCCAAAAACTGTAAATAGGGGGAAACGGCTAGCTTGGTTCTGTCTAAAATTCCAAAAACAGTTTGTTTACAGACGAATAAAAAAACAAAACAAGATTCAGCATGTTAACTAGTCGGCTATCTGTTTCCCCCTGTCTTTATGCTAAGCTAAGCTAATCGCCTTCCCGTCCCAGCTTCGTACTTAACGTACGGACATGAGATTGATATCAATCTTCTCATCTAACTCTCAAAACGAAAGCGAACTCAGACTGTTACAGAAAGTTTACTAAAATATTTAGAAATTCTTCTTCTTTAGCCTAAGCAGTGTGTTTTTGAGACTTCAGATAATTGCTGAAAATAAGCCTTCCTACCACTACAAAACAGACAAACTCATTCAATGAAAAGCACATTTACAGGGCCGGCAGAAAAATCTCAAGGTTCCTTGAGAGTGCTGGCCAAACTGAAGCAGCAACTGGAAGCAGCTCTACTCTCTCCGGTGTTGTACTAACTACTTATTTCAAGACTTTACCCTGAGTTTTGGGAACCCTTACCATTTATGGACATATCAGTGTGCTCTAAGACAGCCTTGGAACACATCAGAGCATGTATCATATGCAACTCTACAATTTTAACATATTTAATCTGTTTTATAGAGTTTTGGAGGACAAATCTGTAAAAAAAAAAAAGAAATAATTGTTTCAGAAAGTCACACTCACCTCATATGTCTTTTCCATTTAAGGACATCACACTGTGCTCCAGGTCTGTTAACATTACAGCTCTCGTCATATCAGAGGATTCACTGCACAGGAGGGTTTATGGGAGAGCAGGTCCAATCTGTAAAAACAGCACTGTGTGCCAGAAATGTCAACTGCTTACGCTCAAAATCAATCAAAAAAGTGGCTTCAAGTTCCTTATTTTAGTCTTTTAAAATACTTTTATCATATTTAATAATCCAGATGTGACCTTTTTATCATTCTGTGATATTTTACCAGATGTTAAAGTCTCCGAAAGAGGCTACAGGCCAAATTGCAATGTTATTACAACCCTTTTAATGTTGCATTCTCATTGGTTGAGGACTTTGCAAGATACAAAAAAAAGATATGATGAATTTTCTTAATTTAAAAAAGTTATGTGATGCTGATGAATCTGAGTAGAACATGTACAAAACAAACCATTAAATGTTATGAGGGGAACAAAGATTTTTTGCTAACAAAATTAAAAAGATGACACTAAAAGTTGCCACTGAAGCTGAGAAAAGATAAGTAGGAGATAATCGCTTGTGAATATTAATGAATTTAACACTGCACTGATAATCAACGACATGCTGTAGATACAGATATCGAGGATATATAAGGTTCAAAGTGCAATAAAATGACACTTTTTTGTAAGGCAGCAGAGTTTTCCCTTCAGATTCAAACCAGTTGTTAGGACGCCTCCACGCTGCTGAAGTGACTTTGAGCAAGAAACTGAATCCCTGCCAGCTCCGGGATGCTGCTCTGAAACTGACCTCTGACCTCTGACCTCCCTGCGGAGGGTGAAAGACAAAAAAGCCCTTCCCTACGGGGATCATACCAACATCATCAATCTGATTTTTTTTGACTGACATACCCAGACTGTCCCCACCCGTCTGGTCCTCCAAGCAGGTTAAAACAAACACCAAGGCGTATTTGTAGTACAGTAACAGACTGTTCCGCACTGCAGCCAAGTTAGTTAGTCACCATAATAAGTGAGATCTAATGGACTAAAGCTGCTGCTGTTAGTTAGTCAGGAGAGTAAAAGTGAAATTTAATGGAGTGAACATTTCCTGTGGTCTTGTTACGCTGCCGCAGGCTCTCCCAGGTGTGTGTGTGTGTGTGTGTGTTTGGGGTCAGCAAGTGGAATTTCCCCTCTGTTTGGGATCAGGGGGGAAACGATGCACTTGTCTTCCTGTCTCCTTCCCCACATCGCCCCCTGTGGTCAGAAAGGGGAACTCAAAAGGGTCGGGGTCAGCTAGCAGATTCATGGAGCTGGCAGGGATTCAAAGTTTCTCTCCTCAACACACCCTTTTCTTTTGTAAGACATAAAAAGACACACACACCCAGTGATGAAGCAGAGCTCCCCGTTTAACCCTTGTGGTTTTGATAGATCTGTCAGACTGCACAGTAGCCATGCACGTGAGCAGACTGCGGTGACAGTGAAACGCACGCTCTGTTATTTGTGCGGGCTTGCGTGTGTTTGCACAGTCAGCAAAAGCCAGACGGCACGAGGAGCAGATGCGGCTGATGGACGGATGGAGAGTGACTCAGCAGAGGGAAATGTTGTCTGCCTCATAAATCCCCAAAATTCGCTGATCAAATAGGTTTTAGATGATGGTTCATCCACCCCTGTCTGGTGGGGTGGATGAACTTTAGCCACAACTAAGGGTTAATCATGCTCGTGGTTGGTGCTGGGGGTTTTTTCTCAGTGTGACCTGACTCACTGAAGAGTTAAAGAAGTAGTGGTTGGACGAAATTAGGAGATAAAAAGGAAAGATAGAGAGGTGAAGTCACATTTACTTACTTTACTTTAAAGTCTAACCAAAATGTGTAAAATATAATAATAGTTCTCTTTCTTATAATTCTGTTTTCTTGTATTCTTTCCTCATCACAACTGCATTTTGGGGGGGGGGGGTTAACAGAAAACCCTAAAAAATAATCAATTTTACTTCTATTTAATTCTGTTTTATTGCTTTTTCTTTACTTTATCTAATTGTATTTTTATGATTTTAACTCGTAGGTAACACTCACTACAAAGTTACTGCAAAAGAACCAAAAAATCCAGCCCTCTGTCGATAAAATTCAGGAATTTTACCCGACAAAGCGTCATTAGTATAATGATTTTAAATTTTCTAAAATTGAAAGGAAGGTTTGACAAAATTATCTCAACTCAAGGTCTACTTACTAGTTTTCCTGGAGCTTTTAACTCCATCTCATGGTCTTAATTAGTGAAGGAAAGTGCTTTAACTCTCTCTAATTGAAGTCTCATTTGTGTCAAATTCATCTCATTCTTCCATTTAGTGCAGCAGCAGGCTGAATTGAAACTGAAGGGGAAATCTGTTGACTTTAACTTTGATGTTAAAGATGTTTCCACAATGCAAGGGTATCTTTCATTTGATTAAAGGAATAGTTGGACATTTTGGGAAATTTGCAAAGGCTGTCAACACTGCCAAGAAACCTCAAATTGTCTTTTTTACACTTTGGTTTTTGTACGGATTAAATGAACAAGATATAACGTGTTAATTATTGAGCTTTAGAGGTGCTGGTAGGTGGATTTTGTTACCTTTTGGACAGAGCCAGGTTAGCAGTTTCCCCCTGCTTCCAGTCTGTTTCCCAAAATGTCGAACTTTTCCTTTAAACTGTACAATTACAGTCCAGTAGATAGTTTCCTTCTGACCCAAAAATGTCAATAGAGAGGCAGAACATGTGTCTGTGGCTCCAGTGCCAGAGCTGTGTTTTCTTTTGGCCTGCAGGTGTGGAATTCAGCAGTATGCACACATGGGAGGCATCACACACACACACACACACACACACACACACACACACACACAGATGGATGTATGTACACCATTAACTACAGCAGTCTATCCAGCGATGTATACCTGCTCTTGGAGTACACACGGATACACACAAGCGAAATCTCTGTCCAGATTACCACCAACCCTCCATTCACACCACCTCGACAAAAAGGTGTGAGACTTCCGTTGCTAAAAATAGGTCCTGGTTGGCGGCAGCGGCGGGATACGGTGAGGTAACCTGAGGTGCACGTTGGCTCAGTGATTCTCTAGGGGATGAATTTGCACGCTGAGCTAATCATGTTTTTTAAAAATCTGGAGTTTTGTCATGTCTGTTATGAGGTCAGTTGGTTTCTGACGGCTTATTGGTTAATGGTAACCATGGTGACATGGGAATTTAAAGGAAAAGTCCAATCTTTTAGCACCCTTTAAAACAGCTATTTGCCAGCTATTATTTTTGGGATTTTCTTTGGACATCGATGTGATGCGATAGAAAAGATTCAAGTGATCTGATCTAAAACATCGCTGGTAAATGTCAGGTATTATTTTTTTGGTATCAGTTTCTCAGTTTCAAAGTGCAAGAGTAAAAGAGAAGTAGAGAAATGGTAATTATATTTTTTTGCAACCACCTTTGCCTTATTAAGTGGCCAATCCAAGGTGACGTGATGGCATGTGTTAGCAGAGAAGATTTAAAGGAGTAGTTCGACATCGTGGGAATATTTGCTTTCTTGTCGAAGCGTCAGATGAGACGATTGATTCCGCTCTTATATATGTCAGGGGAGGGTTAGCTTAGCTTAGCATAAAGACTGGAAACGGGGGACACAGCTAACCCGGCACTTCATGATGTTTCTGTCTGAGGTGTTGTTTTGCTGTACTGCCACATATTTAACCGTTCAGAGAGCAGTTAATCATGCCTCATGGGCCCAAACTGATCTTTACCAGGTTGTCATCCAGACATTTCTTTTCTTTCTTTATTTCTTTCACAGGTAGACAAACAAACATACATGCATAGACACACACACACACACACACACATACACACCTACACATGGCAGAGTTATAGGGGGCATTTATCCTTTCACGTGGATCCACGGGGACCCACTGATCGGTTTACTCTTGTTGTTCGGACGAAACCTTAAACTACACCGATGAGGCACTTTGTGTGTGTGTGTGTGTGTGTGTGTGTGTTTCTTTGCTCTTCTGAGGCTGTATCTCAGATTTCTGCCCTCTAATGTATGAGCTGTAATTGCTCTCCCATTGTGATGTATAGACAAAACACACACACATGTTCACTTTTTCCCCTCTTCTTTTTTATTTTATTTTTTTTGCACATATCGCTTCAAGGTACAAAACAGGAATCACACAAGTGAAACCAGATCTTGTTTCAAGGTGTTTCTCCCCTCCGCTCCTCCCCTTCCATCCTCTTCTCCCATCATTCCCTCCACCTCTCCGGAAGATTGTTTTCATACCATTACACCCCTCTTTTCATGCCAGCTCTGCCTCCATGTGTACCTGTTGGATGCCATTACCTCTTACACCACTCTGGTGTTTTTTCCCTCCTCCATTATCTACCCCTCCGTCTCTCCATCCACCTCCCCTTTTCTCTTCAAAAGCCCCTCGTCCCCCTCCAGGCGTGGTGTGTTTAGTGTAGTTCAAAGGGGTGATAATCATCAAGAGGGTGGGCACTATCACTTCGTGTGTGAGTGTCTTTACATGCCTGCATTTGTGTGTAGATAAGCCAGACTTAGATTTCATTTTATAGATTAGCAGCAAGCACAAGTTGTGTGCAAAATAACATGAACACATGTGCATTCAAATGCAATCCAATGCAATATTCCTTCAATAATTAATCACATTATCATCCAGCCTGTTGGGAGTATTTCTACGTTTACCACACTGCAGTTTGTCTCCTGCAGCTCTGTTCATGCTCTCCAGCTAATGTTAACATTATGCTACACTAATGGATCCTCCAGTGTTACAGTCTGAATGTGTGTTGTAAATATTATCTTTAGCGTCATATGTCTTGTTAGCTCTACTTTGCTAACTGAAATCAAATCATAAATGCTTCTTTGTGGTCTAATATTATTTCACTGCACCCTAAATACTGCTAGGGTCTTGTGGCGTAATGGTACTCGCCTCTGTCTTGAAACTCTCTAAACATTTTGTGGTCCGATGATAAGTTTGTTCTATCAACAGTTGAAAAGGGGAAGTGATTTATCAGAGTAATAATCCCTTCAGTGATGCAAGCTCATGTTGCACTATGAAACCAAACCAAACCCAGATGTTCAGACAGACAGACAGAGAGAGAGAGATGTTGACTTGACTGCCAAAACAAGATGAGACAGTTAAAAGATAAAGAGCTGCTGCCTTTCTGTTGCTCTGCTCTTACTGTAATGAAGCTGTGGGAGAAGATTAGAGATTCATCTTAGCCAAATCTTTCTAACTAGTTTTATTAGAGACAACTAAATATTTGCAGGAGAAACCCTTTTCCTTATTTCCCCCTCTTAACTCTTAGTATTTTTCTAGCAGGGGTGACCGAAATGTCGCGATATATACTGTGAGACAATATAAATTAACCTTACTGTTTATACTGTTGTGCCTATCTCTTTAATATATTTAATATATCGTACTTTGTGGTCAATGTTGCAAATCAATAAACTACTTTGTGGCACTGGAATGGATTTTTATATGATTTTTTTGCATCAACGCAATGAAGTGCTTTTATTTGTCAGGTATTTCATTTGCTGGATTAGATTAAAAACAAACGAGACATTGCTTTCTAGTTATTGTCCAGAAATTAAATTACATATATTGAGGATTTTATTTATTTTCTCGCCCACTTCTGTTTTGTAATGTGGGACAGTTATATCTCTCAGAGCCAGTAGTACCTGAAATCCAGCCCAGTATCCAAAAGAATTGCTTCCATATTACGTCCAAAGTCAACTTTCAGTGCTAATGCAGGATGTAGCGTAGCCAAAAAAAGAGTGTGGCTGTCATGGAGACCAGAATTTACATCCCAGACCTGCAATTAATGCTCACCTTCTTAGTAACTGTACCCATGATCTTTCTCTAACCTTAACCAAAGGTTTAAGTTAGAGCAAAACTGTTCTATCAGAAATTGTAGAGCCAATATTAAGTCTCAGTTAAATGCTAATAAACACATACTTCAACATACAGTTGAACATGTGTGGCGTGTGGTTGTTTTTTCCCAATTTTCAGCCTTTCAGGAACAAAGTCAGATCCAGTCCTTTCCTTTCCCATCTGGCTTGTCGGTGTGCAATTTATGACTGATTTACACCTAAACACACGTTTCATCTGCTCCATGGCTCACACTGCTCTCCTGTTCAGACAGCGACTCGCAGTTTGTTTTGTCTGACGACGTCTCGAGGATCTTTTTGTTGCTGTAGGATTACATCATTAAGCTGGGTTGAAGCTGCCTGTTCCTGGTTGTTTGCGCTCGTTTTGCCAGTGGGCAGCCGGGCCGCCTTTATTGGCGCACTGAAAGTTAAGGTGGTTCATCCCAAGTGTGTCTGTGCTGAAAGGTGGAGGATGTATAGATAAATTTAGACCTTGACTGGAGTCTTGTCTTTCAATCACAGGTTATAAAAACAATGATTCATCATTTCCACTGGCAGTGGGAGAGGTGATTGAAACAATGGAATAAAAAAACCCTTTGCAAGCTGCAAGCTAGGGGAATCCCAACGTTATTGTTGCACTGAAAGAATGATGTGACAGATAAATAGAAGGCGTCTTCCTGTTTCCATACTGATATCTTGAAATAAAAAAATGAAACTATACCTTTTGTGCTCTTTTTGTCTGATATAACTTTACAAAAAAAGGTGTTTCTTCTGATGCTTAACAGACTACTGCAATGATTGTTGACCCTGCATGCACTTTGAAAAGTGACACACTGTCCTATACTTGGTGGTTTGGGTCTATTTTCATCTCACCGTCCTGCACGCCGAGTGGATTTATAGAGAGAAACCAAACTCCTACCGGAAGCTCATATTCTGACGATGTGGACTACTGGGCAGCACTTTGGCTGGAGCTCTGAATACCAACGGGGGGATCAAGTGACCTCAGAGAGCCCCCTGTGAGGTCACACCGGTGTTGGTTGTCAGGGCAAAAGTATTTTCTGTCCACAGAGGAGGTGAAGTCATTTGATTAGATGGTGCTGTTACATGTTATGAGGGAATCCAGGACTTTGTTTCTAAGGTGAGGGGCGCAAAATGAAAAATGATTCACATAAGGATCTCGATTCTGAATCGATTCACAGATTCAAAAATACATTTTTTGTGCATCATTAATAACGTTACCTGGACGATATACAGCATGCACATATGAGGAGTTCATCATCAATAAAGGCAAGCGTCTAGCCACATTTTGGATTTAGTGTATTAACTTAATGAATAGCTGAGACTTGTGCCCATTTTAACAGCACAGCAGACTTCAGTTTCTAAACCTAGACATTTACCCAGCAGGGGTGGTCAGTGAAGTACACTGTAATTTCATTCATTTTATTCTTTGTTTCCAGATTATTGCAGTTGATCATGTCAAATAAGAAAGCTGCGTATTCCCACTCACTACTCATTGCTTCTTTTTTTCAGTCTGTCAGACCAGTTAGCTTACAATACAGTGTGTTTCATATTGCAATCAGTGGACGAAAAACAAGACTTTGGAGTCTCAACGTGTGTGTCAGGATGTCTATTCCAGAACTAGAAAATAATAACCTTAAACCTGCCTACTTCCCTCCTTAGTTGTATAATTCACTTCTAATTCTGAAAACATGGAGCTTTCAATAAGTATGCCTACATTTTTTACATTTATCCATATCTGTTTGGGGTTTCTGGACATTATAAAAGGGCATTTGATGCACCCGTGACCTATAAAGGAAGGGTGAGCACCCATGAAAAGAGGCAAGGTGCAGCATGAGAGGGAGAGGGAGAGGTAGAGTACTAATCCTGTCTAATAGCAGTTTCTGTTCCATCACGACTGCAGAATCCTCGGCCAGAGGAAAGAGAAAGAGAGGGGTGTGTGTGTGTGTGTGCAGCAACCAGTACAGGTTTTTGCATGTGTGCAAGCACAAATTACCTTCTAAAAATATGATGCATTACTTAAGATTTAACTATTCAACAGTAGTTCAAATTAGCTCCACCTCAAAATGCTACATTACATATTACTGTAATACATCAATAATATTAATCTAATGTGATTATATTGAATAATATATCACTCTGAAAAAGTTATTTTCTACATTTTGGTGGTAACACGTCTGTACTTTAATTGTGAACGCAGGACTTTACTTGTAATGAACTTAAATCTGAGTTTATCATACATGTAAGCGCTTATGAGTGTTCATGTATGTAGGGCTGCAACTAATCGCTGTTTTAATTACTGATTAATCTGTCAGATATTTTTTCTATTATCAGGAAATAGTGGAGCCCAAGTACACGTCTTCAAATCACTTGTTTTGTCCAAAACTCAAAGATATTCAACTTCAAATGATATGAAACGGAGAAAAGCAGCATATGTTCTTATTTGAGAAGCTGGAACATGAAAATGTTTAGTAATTTTGCCCGATAAATGCCTTAAATAGATGATTAATCGATTATCAAAAGTGGGTGGCTACCTTAGTGTCTATTAATCGTCCATTAATGGGAGGGTGTCTGGGGGAATGGGAGGCTCACTGTGACGCACTTTGGGCAAATAAATGAAGTCCGTTCATTTCATCATTACATGAACAAGTATATTAAGGTGTCAGAGGTGTTTGGAGTGATACCTGACCTTCTTCTGGAGGATGCAGAGACCTCATGGGCCTGGGGAGAATTTGCATAGATAACCCTTTTTTGTAAAGTTTTCAAACACGTCGAGAAAGGTCACAGAACGTGCATCTGCATGTGTGTTGCGTTTCATGTGTTGAGACATTAGCTGTAAGCAGTCCAAAGTGATTGACGATGTGTACGTTATTATGTGTTGGGCGGTTTGAAATGTCAGTCTGTGGTTAGGGTAAAGTATTCATCAGCCAGTTAGGATTTGATCCAAAAAAAAGCTCCCGTAGGTGCCGTCAGACTTTCATTTTAGAACGTTTCCCTGCAGGCGTCACATTTTTATGGCTCAGTAATTCACATAAAAGATTTTTCAGCCCCATCTTTCATTGTAAGCCTTGTTTTCTAGTCACTTTACTTGGATAAAAGTCCATTATATATCACGTGGTCTACATTTGTTTCTTGCTGTGTTTGGAGGTAAGTCAGCGTGTCCTCTGTGTCAGGGGTAATATGGCTCTCTAAATCTTAGTTTACTTTGACTCTGCCACATTATGCAGCACGTTTGGATGTAGACTTTGTGACATTAAAGCGTTTCACAACATTAACACAGTCTTAAGTGGATTAGAGATTTGGACATGCAGAGGGGATTTATGCTGTTTGCTATCTGCTCACATGAAGTTCATAACTGTTCTTTTAAAGGATATCAGTGTTTTTTGTAAGTTCTAACCCCTAAGCAACAAATCATGTGTACTTTAACTTACTTATTATTGTTTTTCCAAAACACATGGTAGAGTTTTATGGTTTTTTTTTAATTGAATGTGTCTACCTTTCAGACTTCCATTGGTTTACATCGATTTCTGCACAATCTTAGCAGATTTGGAGACTCTGGAAACTTGCTACAGATGTGTAATCCATCACACTGAACATCAATTCTGCGTACATTTTTTAGCTAATTTCCATTATTGTTGCATGGTGATACAGTTGTATAAGAAGTGATTTGTCTGCTCGTAACAATAATGTAACTTTGACCAAAAAAAAAAAATACAGATTTAATGTTAAATGTGATGGATTAAGTCTGCTAATTGATTTTGATAGCATACAGAAGTGAATGGAAGTCAATGGCTGCACGGAAGATAAGAAAAATACATTCAAAAAGCTGAAACACTGCAGCATGATTTGCAAAAAGTTTTAAAAGTACAAGAATTGAATTGAAAATCTACTTTTTTACTATTTACATCCCAAACGTCTTTTTTATTGAATTTTAAATCCTGTACATATAAAATGCCTTTGGAGCTCTTCTTGTAGTTTCAAAAAGAGAATATGCATTTTGTCTGCAATCAGCAGCAGCGGGTTGACTTTATTTACATTCGCAGCTGTCGGCCACGTCAGCTTGCTGTGTGCGATATTGTGTTTGGCTCCACTTTAGCGTCACAAATTTCCGCTGTCTGGCCAGGTTATAGACGACCTGACCCCAGCTGGGTGGCCTGGTCGAGAGGAGAACGCACACATAGAAAAGCACGCGAGCTTGTGTACAAGTACGCAAAGCGTGCATGTGGGCTTATATACACACACACATGCAGAAATACATGCATGCATATATCTGAAATGGCAGATATAAGCACTAAAACGCACATACAAAGGTCCTCATTTGTACACATAATCCCGTGCTTGTGTGCTGAGATACAGTACTGCTCACACACACATAGACACAAACACACGCTCTCTCACACACACACAAATACAGCGTGGAATAAACAGAAGTAAACGAATAAACGCTGGAGGCCCAAACACAGCTGGTTAGTCTCCTGTGGTGGATGTCAGGGTCACAGATGGACCAGAGAGGAGAGAGGAAGAAGAGGGAGGATGGGGAGGGGAGGTAAGATAAGGAAGGATTTGATGGAGAGAAAGGAGGAAGAGGGAGAGAGGGTGAAGTAGATAAAAGAGGAGGACAAACGGAAGACAAAACAAGGAAGAGATGTGACGATACATTGCATACGCAGTCTCAACCTCCCACTCCTCTTGTTTTACTCATTACTCAATGTCAGGTTCAGGTGAAGGTGAAACGTAAAGGGTCAAACAGTATTTCCTGATCCATTTCTCCCAGTCAGTCAGTCGGGTTTTGTTGTTAACAAACTGACAGCGGCTTCTTCTTTAAGTTATCAGCTTGTTCATTGGTTTGTATAGTGCAATGACATTTTGACTGACAGGAGTAAACTCTGCACTCCCATTGGTTGTTACCTTGGGATGACATGCTGATTGACAGGCTGTGGATTCAACAGATTCCTGTGCAACACTTAGTAGGGAAAGCCTGAAGGGTCAATTTAAGGATTCAAGGCGGTTTGACTCGCTTGTGCAACATCTAAAGCAGTTGTTAATGTGCTGTTTCTGCACTTCAACTCCCCGATTTCACTTGTCAGTCGCACAGTTTGGTGTCTTTTGGTTTCTGGATGACTTTTCTTTGTTGATGGAGATTGTGTTTTCAATCAAATCGGACACTTCATCACTTAGTTTTCCAGAATTTTCCGCATGAAAGACCTGTACATAAAGAGCATATTAGAGCTGAAACAAATAGTTGTTTAATCGATTAGTCAATCTAAAGTAAATAAATTAAAACTACTTTCATAATTGAGCTATTCTGGTTCCATATCCTGTAATTGAAGAATTTGCCACTTTACTTTTATATGATAGTAAAATAAATATGTTTGACTGTCGGTTGAACCAAACAAGCAATTTGAAGAAATCACCTCTGGGAAATTGTGGTGAGCATTTTTTTTTTTTTTACTATTTTAAAGACGAAATGATAATTTGATATTTATTTTCAAGGGTTAGATGAGAAAATCAACACAACTTTCATGTCTTTACAGTAGATATGAAGTCACAGCCAGTAGACAATTAGCTTAGCTTAGCATAAAGACTGGAAGCAAGGGGAAACAGCTAGCCAGGCACCATCACCTTAAACAAGGGAGATATAACATGTTGATTAGTGAGTTTAGAGGTGT
This sequence comes from Maccullochella peelii, assembly GCA_002120245.1. NCBI lineage: Eukaryota > Metazoa > Chordata > Actinopteri > Centrarchiformes > Percichthyidae > Maccullochella > Maccullochella peelii. The sequence continues at coordinate 55,530 of LKNJ01000169.1, read as the reverse complement.
TGGTAGGCATATTTTTTAACTTTGGACAGAGCCAGGCTAGCTGTTTCCCCGTTTACAGTCTTTATGCTAAGCTAAGCTAACCACGTTCTGACTCCAGCTCTGTACTAAATGCACAGACATAAGATTAGTGTGAACTTCTCGTCTAACTTTTAGAAAGACAGCAAGTATTTTCACTGCAGGAACCTTCCCATGGGACCAAGAACCTTTTGAGGACCTCAGGAACTTTACGGGGTACTTGCATTTCAACTGGAAGAACCAAGGCTAGTTCTGGGTGTCCACCATCGATTTTTTATCTGTCATTGGTCTAATTTGCCTAATCTTCATGGTGCTTCAGGGACCTTTAGTTCCTCTGGTTCAATAGTTCCTGAAACCTTTTGGTCAGAAAGGGTTATAAGTATATTTCCCAAAATGTAGAACTATTTCTTTGAAGACCTAATCGATACAAAGGACTTCAAACAGCAAATCAAAACAATTTCATTATCAACTAGAGATAGAAAAAGGCAAAATGCACATTATTTTACATCAAAATGCCACATTTTATTTCTTTAGCACTGCAATCTACAAAAATTAATTCTTGTCAGTTTTTCTGAGGATTTGAGGATCACGCATTCCTTCAGTATCACAGTATCTCTGCCTGTCTGACCTTTAAGCAAACCACCACCATCATGTTAAAAGGGAGCATTTCTATAACATACGAAGCACGCAAAGCTTTATCTCACTTTTTTGTGAGATAAGGCAAAACGGGCTGTCTTGTCACATCACGCTCTGTTGTCTCGGCCATATAGCTCAGAAAAAGAACGGCGTGTGTATATACCATACGTTCATCCGGATAACATCAGCAGACCCTCTTGGAATGAACAGGCAAGTCCAGACATCAGCCGTTACCCATAAGCTGCCTCTCTCAGGTGTGTGAACAGCGGGATGTTTAAGCAGACAGGTATTACAGGCGGCTTTTAAAATTCTCAGTTAGACGTGCGTACATGAAAGTGTTTGGAAAGTCAAGTATGAGCAAACAGCGTTGGTTCACTGGGGAACATTAGCTGAGGCTGAAAGACGCATAGCTGGGCTGATGCCAGGATGACAGAATGGGAGAAAAAAATGAGCACTCTGTTGAAGTCATGCACACAATCGAGAATGCGCCTGTTCCATCAAATTCTGCGTGTGGTGCTTTTGTCTGGAGCGGCGTAACGTTTAGCAGCACATATCTGGTCCTGTAGCAGATTTACCTTTCTTTATTTTGACCTTAACCAGGCCCTAAGCTTAGCATAAAGGGTCAGTTCACACAAATTAAAAAGGAATTACAATTTGAAATTTGTACATGAACATTATAGCGCCCCAAAACGACATATGTTTACGTTCAAGTGACAAAGCCCCCTGGTGGCCGTAGTAATTATGACGAGAGCAAAGGTGGAAGTCAGGTGACGTTATACAACTACAAAGTCCATTCCTAACCTTAACAACATGTTTATTATTGTAACCATGATGACAAAAGTCCAATAACCTTAGCGATGTTGGCCTTTAAATCCAAACCACTTTCTCACTCCGTTTTCTTTGCATCTTTTTGCATTGAAAAAAAAAAGAAAATACAAATTTGGCTCTGATGATGGTACTGTAGGGCAAGGCAAGCACACACACACACACACACACACACACACACATACACACACACACACACAGGTTGTGTTTCAGTGGGTGTAATATGATGAGATAATCAAGTAGCTCTGATATTGTTAAACCACAGTTTCAGCTCATTGTCCTCATATGTCTTTGTTCTCTGGGAGAATGTAGCCCTGAGTGTGTGTGTGTGTGTGTGTGTGTGTGTGTGTGTGTGCATCTATCTTTGTGAGGACCAGTTTTAGACCTTACAAGTGAGGACAAGTTCTGTTTGAGGGTTTAGACTTAGGTTTTAGTGTTCATCTGAGCATTAAGTTTGAATGTGCTGTTAAAGAGGGTCCTCACTAGTATAGTAGTACATTGCGTGTACTCGTACATCCAAATGCTCCACGTGTGTTTATTTACCTCTAATATTTGCTGTATTGCGGGCATGCGTCCACGTTTTCCTCCTCTGTAGTTAACACCACATCACACCTCCTCCGCTCCGAGGTTGACTGTTCCTCCTCGGGCGCACGGCTTAGCATCTGTTTGCCCATATCATCCTTCACTTTTAACTCTGGGCGTGGACAGCGCAAACTGAACGAGGATCAGCGCATCTCCACCCCACTCAGGTATAGGGGCTGGATTAAATCCCAGAACAACGGATGTCAGGGCCAATAACAATCAGAGGCAGCCCGCTCTGATTGGATAATACCTGAGGAAGCAGTCATGCCTTAACAAAAGGAGTACGATAGGCCAAAATAATAAGGGCAGCATCATATAGAGGTGGGAGCTAAGTGAGCACTTCCAGCATCATCGATAAGTCTTATTTTTTGTCTTTATTTTGTTGTTCTCTGCTACTTTCCCCTCATTTTTAAATCAACCTTTTTGCTTGAACTTTCCTTAAACTGCATAAAGTTCCCATCCGGTTTGCTTCTTCTCCTTTCTTGTTCTTTTTATTATTAAATTTGGAGTAGCTTTAATGCTCCAAATCACTTGTTCTGCTTCTATTTGTAGCTTCTTCTTCTTCTTCTTTAGCCTCTTTGCCAAAGGTTTTATTTGAGCTGCTCTCTCTTTCTTCCTTTTACTCTTTCTTTTTCAATCGCCGTCTTTTTCCCTCTTCCTTGCTCCCTCCATTAGCCCAATTTCGCCGGTTTCCCTGCTCACTTTCTCCCTCTCTTGCCCTCCTTCTGTCATTGTGATTAGAGGAGTTGAGGAGATCAGAGGGAAGAAAGCAGGACCAGCACCACTGACCTTTCTGCTCCTTCCCTCTCTCTCGCTCCTCTGTGCCAAGCTCGCTTTCTTTCTTGTTGTGTGTTTTCCTGTTTTCCTCTTCCTTCTCCACCACGTTTTTTTGTCTGCAGTAGTTGTAGTAGTAGTAGTAGTAGTAGTAGTTGGCAGCAGTAATTGTTTGCCTCTCCTTATCTATCTCCTTTTCCTGTTACTTTCAATATTTCTTGTATAAGAAATAGATGCTTCTCTCAGGAGTTTGTGGAGAAAACCGAACTAAAAGGAGAGATTATTAGACCAATTAAATATTAATGCTGCTCTGTATGTGCTGGATGTGTAAATGTGCATGTTTGCTAACATGTTCACCATGTAAGGTAACACTATGTCAGATAAATCAGCACTGTGCAGGGTTGTTCCATCAATGTCTTCATCTTGTTGACACTCTTTAACTAAATATTTCTCAGACGCCCTCACATGGACACACACCAGTCTTTCCCAGGCTCTTATTATACTAGACTGAGACCCAGACTAGACCAGCTAGACCATGATTACTAGGGTCCTGGAGGGTCCTCGACCTCGATTATGGTGGACGTGAACGCTCACAGACTGTGGTCATTTGCACTAATACACCCCGCACACTTTCTCACCTCATCCACCCTCCCTGTCCCCCTGAACCTCCGTCACACCCCAGTCAACACCCTTTTGTCCCCCGTCCCCTCCACGTCTCTCCACCCTGTCATCCACTAATCACACTGAAATGCCAGCCATGACCTTTTGAGTTTGACCCGAAAGAGACCCCCAAACCATGGACTCATATGAGACATTTGTTCCTATATTTACAGGAGGTGATCAGTTAATTATTTCTTTACATTTATGTGTAATACGGCAAGTGGAGAACGCATATTTATACATGTTTAGATTCACACGCAGTATTTAAGATGTACAAACACACAGATATATGGACGACAAATAAACTGATGCAGGTTTCACTGGCTCCGTTCTTTGGTTAAGGGCTTTGACTCTGGCTGTAGTTAAGGCCCGTTTGTGTCTCTGTTACTAATCAACAGGGACAGAAAAAATAGCTGGAGGGATCGGTCTGCGGTCACACCCACCGAGTCACCTGTCCCCTGTTAGAAAACCCAGAAAAGAAAGCTGTAAGGAGAGACAAATAAAGGCTGTGGACACAACACAAAAGGGAACACATTTCATTGTTTGTAACTTGAAGAACCTGATAGCACATGTTGTGTTTGATACGTAATTAGATAAAAAATCACGCACTTATCCAGTCAACACCCAGTATCAGCACTGAGCCGTTCCTAAATCCTGTTTAAATCCCTTTGTCTCTGTAAATCTGCCAACTTCTCACTGATGCAACTATTAGCATTCCCCATATCCACATGACTCATGGAGTTATTAACTGAGTGTCTCTTTGATTGATTTATTCAGTTCTGCTAACTGTAATTTTCCAGCAAACAGGGATTCGAACCGCAGTCCTCCACTAGTGTTTCCAAAGCACTGTTTGTAATCTCTGTCTACTTTTCATTTCTGCAGGGCACCAAGTTTGACGAGCCGTGTGCAGGCCTGGACTGCAGCGGAGGATGCAAGTGCAACCCGGAGAAAGGCAGCAGGGTGAGTCATGTCTCGTCTGTATATGATGCCGTCTTCTGGGCGCTTGTAAAAATCCATTTCCACAAAGAGCCAGCAGCACGTTGTCACTTGCAGGTGCACAGAATTAGACACAAACGTTTTCAACTGTCTTCATTAGTTACCATTTTATGGCTTCTCCACTTTTGATATGTATCAGAAAAAACATTATTTTAGCTCCTATTCCACGTAGACACAGAGAGATGTTACATTTTCTCTCAGGAATGATGACACTTAAATACTTCATGTAATTATATCTGGGATATTGTATTGCAGTATAAAAGCAGACACATGTCCTTGCAACATTAAGACATTACGCAGACAAATTATCAATTAACATAGTTTTTATTGAATTCCAGCAGTTTTCATGTCAAAAAGTCTGCTGTTATTTCACATTGCCATTTTCCCGCAATGGTTGTTTTATTCCATAGTTCACCTTTTAATCACAATGTCTTCAATTTGTCAATCAAGACAAACAGGGCACAATCAGTTATGTGATTGGCTGAGTTAATGTTTGTCCTTTGGTGAATACATAAACCCACAAAACTGTCTTTAGTTTGTGAGAAGTACGTTTTTTTTGCAGTTGATGTGCCCATTTAAAAAAAAAACAACAGGGAATTTAAGTATTATAATTAAACACTTAGTTGTTATGTACTATTAAGCCTATTAAATATGTTTCCATTAACCCAGTCGTCTCCTGAAACTACAGTGACTTTAACTTGTAACTTGTTATTTCCACCAGTCATCTATAACTCGTCGTCGTGCAACAAAACTTCTGATCGCTCATGTTGGAAGCTGTCAAACTGATTTGACAGAAGTGCAGTTGTCTTGAAGCTTTGCACCAAATTTTATAGATATAAATGAATATAAAAGCATAAAGAAAAAGACATATTTTAATTATTCATCATAGCAGAGTACCTGTTTGTATCTGCTATGATGTGATATTTATTGTACTGAGCAGGTTTTATAAGGCAAATGTTCTTATTTGGCAACTTTACAAGCCCACAAAACAGTGTTCAGTTTGTGAGAAGTGCATTTATTTCACTTCCCGTTAAGAAAAACTGTTGCAGAAACAAGTAAATTGCCTTGGCTTCATTAAGAAACGATGACCTCGGGGCTCTGATTTGAATTGCTATCTCTTTCCATCACACAGCTACACTTATATATCACAATATATCAAAGAGAGCGCCGTGTCAGTCTGTGTTACGCATGTTTCAACAGTCCTTATCTATAGACTGCATTGGCGAGGGATCACACTCAGACTCCCACAAAAACCAAACCGTGTCGTTAGGCGGGGAGCTCATTTTCTTGTCATTGCTACCATGAAATCAACATCATCTGTTACCAAAAATATCCAAACAAGTGTTGACAGAGTGTGGGCTGATTTGAATGAGTGCACATTCTTACAATCTTTTAAACTTTACACACACTTATTTCAGTATATACAGATACATACGCACATCTCGCACCTGTCAGCTGTTCACATTTTAGTAGCGACTAACAGAGCAGCTCTACTTTATGATTTATGACTTGACAGTTAAGAGGAAAGTTTAATATGTCAATATAAACCTGCTGGCTTCATATGAATTCCTATACATTAACAAGCCTCTGAAAATGCTTCAGCATCATCGGGTCAGAGGGGTGAAGGCTGTAAATACTTAAGTGGAAGGGTTTCTGCTGATGACGCAGGGACTTTTGACAACCGAAACATTTTATAAAAACTGTTGATTTTGGAAAAATCAGAAAGCAAATATTTGATGTTGGTCAGTCCGTGTTAGGCACAACATTTTATTAGCACTCTGCGGTTTAGCATCACGCTGTGGTTTTAATGCTGTTTCAGAAGCTTTGAATAAAAAGAATAAATTAAGTAAAATAGGGAAACACTATATTAATGTATAATTTGACTAATTCTGGAGCATTTTATGATCAAATTTCAATATAAGACAGTACTCAAGGGGATAGTTTTGGTTTCCAAAGTGGTGGAATATTATTTACTCACATACATTTATATTAATGTAGGAAATAATACAAGAAATCTGTCTTTGTGTCTTCCATAAGTCTAACAAAAGAATCACAAATGTGGCTTAAATTTGTGTACTACTAATGCACTTAACCTGATAGACAGCTGACACTGAGATTACACTGTATTTACATATCTAACAACAAATCACTAAATACAGTGAAATAAAATATAATATCATAAGCAAGACTGAAAGATAGTTTGCTGCCTTAGCTTTGATTGATGTTCAGTTGCTTTTAGTTAGAACCGTAAAATGACATGTTGCCGCCTGTGAATGTAAATATTGAAGATTGTTTTAATAAGGAGAGATCAGCTGGAAGTGTTGCTATAATCAGCAACAGAGAGACTTTGGCGATTAAACCGATCAGATCGATGTGAAGCATCTCAGGCTACATACAGTCTGCCTGATCCTCTGACTGGTGGAAGTTGTACCTGCAGTTAGACTGCAGACACTACTGAGGGCTGGAGAAAATACTCTGATCCTCCTTTGCAAGTTTTTGGGGTGAAAATTATTTAATCTGTGTGAGTTTACGGCTAGTATTCCCCAAAAAATAGATGCTAGACAATTGAACATCAGTCAAAATTTAAACATTAATTAAGGCCGTACAGAACAGTGTTCTTTTGAGCTGAAAGGTGGTCTTTTGTAATGGAAACTTTACGGTATCAGTCGCGCTTTTATCGCCACGTTTTACCTTCTGCATGAAACAGGAAGTGCAGACTTATTTTTTTTTTTTTTGTCTTGTCTTTTGGTGAAGTTTGAGTTTCTATATATAGGTGACCGCCGCTGCTCATGCTAACACGCACACACATCCTCTGGCCTTCCACTTCTCCATTTGGCTTTGTTGTGACTATTACTATTATTGATAAAAATGACACACACCAAAAAAAAAAAAGCCTACGTTTATGTAAATCATTTGGAAAAACAAACCCCAGCTGAGACCTTCTGTGTGTGTTCACCTCTGGCTAAAACCAGACTAACTGTAAGCTTCACACTGCAGCTCGGTCTCTTTCAGCATGTATCCAAACAACAATTACTGTCTGACACAGAAGCCTACACTTACTGCCTGCCTACTGTACGCCAGTTTAGGTAAATAACATAGTGATGACCACCACATTACACCCAGGTACCTGTAGGTAAATGATATAGCTCAGGTAATACCACCTACCTCTGCACAGGCCTTCCTCTAGGCCTAAATGACACAGCCGCGGCCATATTACCTTCTTTACCTGTTATTGTTGGGAGACGTTTAAGTGGTAAGGTGCTTATTTGTCTCTTTTCAGTTTTACTTTTGTGCTTACAGGTCAGTGAGGTGCGGTGTGTTCTCGATCATAGCCGTTAGCAGCCCTATTATTTGATTTCTTGCCAAGACTTAGAGGAGAAGATCAATACCACTCTCATGTCAGTCCGTTCAATATGTAGCTGGTACCAGCAGGCAGTTAGCTTAGCTTAGCATAAAGGCTGGAAAAGGTAGGAAACAGCTAGCCTGGCTCTCTCTAAAGGTACCAAAATCAGCCCACCAGCACCTCTAAAGCTCACTGATTAATACTTTACATTTTGTTTGTTAAATCCGTACAAAAACCAACAATTTGCGGTTTTACGTGGGGTTATGTGCTGGACTATTTTGTGGCCTGGAGCAGTGACATCCTGCCTTTTCCAGTCTTTCTGCTAAGCTAAGTTAAGATAACCAGCTGCTGGCTGTAGCTTCATATTTAGCGCACGGACATGAGAGTGGTATCGATCTTCTCATGTAATTCTCAGCAAGACAGCCAATAAGAGTATTTCCCAAAATGTTGAACTACTCCTTTAAAGTCAACAGCAACAACTAACCTATTTTTCATTCATATTAGAGGCTGTCAAATTCATTTAATGTGCCGATTGTCCCTGACAACAAAGGTGGGGTTTGGAAATAGCCTCAAACCTTTGTCCTATTGTTGTTGGCTCATATTTACCAACGTCTGTGCCAATAACTCTGGACGGCATTGCACTTACTGGAACACTATTATTACTGAGAGCAGGAGGGCAGCACTGGCATGTCAAGACATAAAAATATGAACTGAAGCCAATAAATGTGGCATGAAAACAAACATCTGGTAAGAATGAGACAAACAAACACACCTCGGATAAATCACTGCATCAGATAGATAGATAGATAGACATGCCTCTTAAATCCATTGCTAATGCCTGAGTGAGACCCTGCTCCCGTGGGTGATATAACGTCTGACCCCCACACAAACACAGCTCAAGACTCAATCCAGACGGCGTGTGTTGGTTTTAGTTGGTTTTCATTATTAATAGCCAAAGGGCTTCAGTTTTACTTCGACTTGAAGTCCTGAGACTGAGAAAATACAGAGCACGAGTGTTTAAAAAGCTTGAGTTCACATGTTTTTCTTCACCGGCTTTAATATCTGTGTCGTATTGGCTCCGTTAGGTCCAATAACATCCGCTCAGTGTTAGGGATGACAGGATGGTTTGTGTGTGTGTGTGTGTGTGTGTGTGTGTGTGTGTGTGTGTGTGTTCAAACGGTGGTTAGGTCAAGAGCTTGTAAGCTGCAAAGGGGTCAGGAAGGATGTGCTTAAGACAGAGAGAGACGTCCTAATTTTGTCAAGCTGCCAACGGGGTGTTTCTGCGCTGATAACATCTTCAATCTGTGAATTAAAGTTATTAGAAAGAGACTTACTCAAGGATCCACCGAGCTGAAAGTAAAGTGAAACACAACTGATGCAGCTCCTGCATTACTGTCTGATCTATGACCAAATCTAAATCAAATCTAGTTTCATTATTTTAGTTTATATTGTGCTCACATGGTGCATATTTCTAAATAATGTTGAGATTAATCAAATGGCCACAAACTGGCACACACCTGGGGCCAGATAGCTTTATTCTAGCACAGGAAAAGGAAATATAACACATCGAAAGGAGCCATTCTGCATAATGAGTACTTTTACTTTTCATACTTTAAGTACATTTAGCTGATAATACTTCTGTACTTTTACTTAAGGAACATCTTAAATTCAGGACTTTTAATCGTAATGGAGTATTTTTAGATGACATCTCTTCTTCCACCACTGTGATTTGCTCTTCCTCACTGCTGCATTTCAGCATGACGTGGATGTGTTGGAGTTGTGATGCAACATAGAGATATATCTACAGACTTAAATGCAAAGTTTAAAACATTTTAAAAACGCCACAGGCTAGTAGCTAAGTTAACTCAAATGCTGGTTGAGTTTTACCAGAGAAAGGGCAGACACAACTATTTCACCATTTCCCAGAGCCCAGGGGGATGTCCTCAAATTGCCTGTTTTGTCCAACCAACAGTCCAAAATCAGAAGATATTTGCTTTACAATGATATAAAACAGATAAAAGCTGCAAATCCTCACATTTGAGAAGCTGAAAATAGAAGATTATTGGCGTTTTTCATTGAAGAATGACAAAAAAAACAATGAATTAATTCATTAAAGTGTAATAAGAAACACTAATTAGCTTAAGACACACAGACAACAAAGGGGAAGCAGGAATAAAGGATGAATAGAGAGAAAAGAGAGAGTGCAGCAGACGCCCCTTTTTAAAATACGATGAGGGTAAAGTGATAGTGGGTGTGTGTCTCGGTGGGATGGGAAGATAAGAACACGAGGGATGAAACCCCTCAGCGGGGCCTCTCGATGAAAGACTGAATTCTCCATCCCTGAATTCCTTTACTTTAATCCTGAAGCAGGTAGAGAGGAATAGAAAGAGAGAGAGAGGGAGAGAGAGACAGGTGGGCAGAATTCCTTTTATGTCAAACCAGACGAGAGAGAGAGAGAGACAGTAGAAGAGAAAGGTAGGACACATTGATCAAAAGTGTAATCCCTGAGAAAGTGAAGAAGAGAAGGGGCAAACAACGTGGACGAGGGAGATGTGAGGAAGACAGAGGCAAAGACAAAATAGAGGGATGCGACGATAGTAGGTGAAAGGAGTATTTTTGCCCAAGTTATGTTACTTCTGACGTCGCTACAGGTTGATTTTCATATTTGAATGAAATGAAACCAAAGGCAAGAAGGAAACGGAAATATGTAAAACACAACAGCAGGATTCAAAAAAAAGATATACATGATTCATTTAATTGTAATCCTAAAGCTGAAAGGAAATGAGGAGAACTACAACCTAAATGACAAAATGTAAGAACGCCATGTAAATGAGTGATCATTTTTAGCTGTTTGAAAGAAAAGAAAGAGGGGAAGGAGAAGGGAAAGCAATACTGAGGCTTGTAATCAGATGGAAGACCATATATATTTTGTCAAACACACACACACACACACACACACACACACACAGGCTCAGATTACACACAGATAATCCGTGTTGGCAGTAGCATGACCCTGAGACAAGTATGAATGATGACTTTAATCTCTCTCTTCTGTCTTTTCCCTTATCGTTCAATCTCTCTCTCTCTCTCTCTCTCTCTAATTCAATTTAGCTTTATTGGCATGAATGTAACAACAACAAAATTGCCAAAGCGCCAGGTAATAATGATATTAAAAAATTTAAATTAAATTTAAAAAAATTTAAAAAGGTGTAATTCATAAAATCAAGAACATAGCAAAACACTTAAATACGTATATGTGAGACTGTGGAAGTTGTTGGAGTTTAGTGTGTGTGTGTTGATGTTGGTGTGTGTGTGTGTGTTTGACATGTATAGGGATGAACCTACAGACAAATGTACAGGACGGTATTATCCCTCCAGGGCCCCTGTGTGGCATTTTATCATCAGGCTCTCCCTCCTTTTGAGGCAGCGGTCTAAAAAAAAAAAAAAAGGTGGTGGTCTTTGTTTAGCCTCCATCGTAACACACACACACACACACACACACACACACACACACACACACACACACCTGATACTCACAGCCGGCTCATCCACTCGCCAGACACAGAGTTATTTAGTCTAGCAAAGGTCAAAGGTCACAGTCAACACAAAGGGTGCCAAGATCACAGACTCAGAGATAGGCAGGCCGAGGTGTGTGTGTGTGTGTGTGTGTTGAACCCTGTCTCTCCTCTCTCATCCCTCTCAGCTTCTTTCACCCATTTGGATCTTTGATGCCTTTAAATCCAACAACTTTATTTTATCATCACATATAAGGATAAAATAACAGAAGGCAGGAACAGAGAACCTTCGCTGTGTTACTCAGGTCGTTTCCTGTTTAGTGTGAAAATTTAAGGTAAAACTCGAACAAAACTGACGACAGTAGAAGTGGAAATTCATATTAAAGGTAGACCTTCGACCTGTTGCCGCATCATCTCAGGTCCCAGTGCGCACTACTGCCCTCACATGGCTCCTGCAGGAACTTCTATGAACCAGAGTTAAAGTATCCTTTATGGGTATTTTCTCAGTTGATTGTGTGCAACTCTACCATTAACATCATTTAATGATAGATAGATGTTACATGGAGTTACTGTATGTTTCACTGAGCTACTGTTACACATATCTGCAGTCAGCTGTGGTTTTGTTTCAGTTAGGTAAAGTGTGACAGTTTATTATTGAATTATTATTAAAAACCATGCACACAATTAATTACAGTCTTATTTAAGACGTCCAGTGTAAAACACCAGGATGTTGTTACCTGCATGAGGAGGAATAACAAGGTGCAGTTTAATTAAGCACACAGGTGTTTGTTGTTTCACATTATATGTTAGGAAGATTTGCATTAAGCCGTATTAATACAAAACTATTATTATATAACTTGATACACGTTTTGTAATTTAAGATTTAAGATACGCATTAAAACATTCTGATATGAAGTTAATTGTTGAGGTGCTTCGATTTTAGGCATTAAAGGGGACGTTCTCACTCGCTCGCCTGATCTAAATGACCTGATCTGTGTTTTCCAGACGGCTCAAAGAAAATGAAAGAATGAGAATATAGAATAAAAGGAAATGCCAGAGGGAAGGTCTCAGTGATGTCTCCTCTCTGCTGTCTTTTTCTGCACAGAGAAGGAATTAGACACCTTCTGGGTGATCCAATGTCTTACACACACACACACACACACACACACCTATTATACTATTTAAAGTGCAGGAATGTACAGAACCGGTTATTACTGATTTTATAGGCTCTTGTGATTTGATGCGATGATGACGGCACAGTTATTTATGACATTTCCATTCACACGCACGCACACACACACACACATACACACACACATAGTTAACACAAATCCAAACTATCATTTATGACATTTTTTTCTTTGGAATATGGCGCAAAAATGCTGTAGGATGTGCAGTTATGTGTGTGTCTTAATCTAGATGCAAACTCTCATATGTGGAGTTTTAGTTATAAATAAAAACAATTAAAAGTCTATACAGGAAGACGTCGCTACACCCTGAGCATAGAGTCGGAGGGGCCTCACCTGCAGGTTGGGTGGGTGTCAGATTGTATCAGGAGGGAGTACAGCTGTCTCTGAGGGGAAACACTCTGCTGTATTTTCCATCTCTGAACTCTTGTTTTGAAGGAGCAGCGAGAGGAGATAAGTAGAGGACAAGAGTCCCACGCTGCTGATGCACACACACACCGAACACATGTTTTTACATTCCTGAACCTGATGTATCAAATCTGAAACATGTTTTTGTTTGTCGTCTTTCACATTCTCAGGACTTCGGTGTTCTGATCGTCACAGCTTAACCGTTTCTTTGCCAACACTTCAGCAGAAAATCTTCTGAAATTAGTTTTGCAACATCACAGAACGATAAAACTCCGACGCAATGACAGCATATAAAGTCAATGGGTGATGTGAATTGAGGCAAAGTCATCCGTGGGAGTTGAAAATGTTTCAGCATGAGTGAAATATTCAATCTTAACCCGAGATTGTATGAATCTACTTCATAAACGTACAGAGACGAGAGGATAAAGGTGAGAGCTGCAACAGTATTGGATGGAAACGTGCATTCATTTGCATTTTCTTTCGCATATTTTCTGGAAAATTGCTCAAAATTTGCGCTACATTTGGATGGAAACGTGGCTACAAGCTGCACAAACAGTCCTGCGGTCTATTTCATGTGAATAGTATGTAGTACCTTGACAAGGTGTAAGATCACATGCGCTTAAACAAATCATGAAACGGTAATAATATAACAATAATAAGAAGCAGAACATAAAGAAGAAGGAATTAAAATGTACCTAAGTTCAAACCCAATCACTTCCTAGTGGTAACTCGTATGAAGAGAAGCTGATAGTATCACATGTGAGTTAGCCAATACCTAAAACTACACAGATGTCTTCATATCTTTCCCACTGTATGTTCCCACATATGCTGCGTTTTGTTCTTGATGATATAAAGTGATTAATTCGCTACTCGCAGCTTTTCCTCCCGTCACCCTTTGATCGTTTTGCTCCAAGTGGGATGCTTCTTTCATCGCTCCCTATCTCTTAACTCCCCTGCTGCTCTCCCTTCTATGTTGATGGTTCCTCCCCCAACAAAAATAAATATTGTCTGAAGCTGAAAATCAAGATGATATCCTAAACACTTTGTGATGTAACTGATGGTTTCCTCAACTAAGGACCATTTTTATCCATAATTTAACTTTATTACATCACAGCAGCAGCAGTCTAGTGGAGACGCTGCAGCGTCACCAAGAACGAGCGACATTTTTACGACTCAAATGAAACATTTAAATGTGAGTTTTATCTCCTGTTTACCTCAGAGTAATCCCCCTGAGAGCCCAACAACTCGTAACTGAGTGCAGTAATGGATTTTTGAGCTGTTACCAAACATCTTTATCCGCATCGCCTCAGCAGTCACATGTGTACATTGGTTTTTAAAGGTTTAAACGAGCCATACGTGCCAATTACATCTGCTGCTTGCACTCAGAGGTTGTCGTCCCCTCAGTCAAATTTTTTGTTTCAGCCCCAACTGCACCACTTAGTTAAGACTGTGGAGTAAAAATACTTTCTTATACTCATGGCTTTCCTGACAGCTCATCCGGAGCACCATTTCGTGGGAAAGCGTTTGTTTCACTTGTTGAGGCATTTGCTTTCAAATAACAAAAAGACAAATCAACAAAAAACAACAAATCAAAAGTATTAAAGCCGCCGTCTGCCCTCCTCGGTCTGTAGCTCACTTCCAGTCCGACAGCTGAGAAAACTCCACGACTTTATGACATCATCACCGTGGGACAGCGGGGCCCTCTGACCGCTAATGGGGTTTTTATTGGAGGGGAAAGCACCTGGATGAAAGAGAGAACAGGTTGTCTGTTTAACGGCCGCCATCACCACAAACAGATGAGTCAGAGGTACAGAGGAGCGGTGGGAATCAGTCTGAGGGAGCATGCACGTCTGTGGAAGAAAGAACCAAGAGGTGACTAATAGACAAAATAAAACAAAAACCATCTTGAATATGGACCAGTTTCATCATGTAGTAAATGAAGTGAACTTCAGAAAAGGTAAAGACAAAGGTCAGACACTTAAGCTAAAGAGGTTAGCGGCAGATTTGCCACAAATCTTGCAGAATCTTGCAGAATGACACCAAAACTCAGCTTTTTTTCGCGTCCGTGTGGCTTTTATTTATAACGTGAACTTAAACAGCAGTTTGATGTTATTTCTAAACTCTCCAAGAATATGAGAAATTCCATCTTAAACACCTGTATTCTTAGATAATGAGGCTATCTCTCTCTCTCTCTCTCTGTCTGCTCCGTCTTTGGTTGCTGTACCATCAATCATCTGGAGCAGGACAAACATGTCTGAGATAAACAAAGGTGTTTGGGTTTGTGGTCTGATTGCTGGCGGGGATAGCAGGAAAGATAGATGACAATACCTAAACATTCCCATGAAGAGAGGATTTCCCTCTTTCTCTTGTCTTTGTGTGTGTGTGTGTGGGAGCTGCTGGCTTTTTAGTTTGTGTTTTCAGTTGTTTCATCTCTAACGGCATCAAAAGTCCCATTTTGTAGCCGCCGTCGCGCCGTCTTTTTGTCGAGGACATTTGAGGTTCTGCTGACTCATGTGTGGGTGTTTGCATGTGGCTCAAACTGTAATTGGGTTATCAGACTGCCCCACTGATTAAACTTGTACCCAAAGACCCTCCTCCCCCCCCCTCCCTCCTCCGCATTGCTCCCATCACCGTCCCCCAGTGAGCATGCGGTGTGACAGCTAAAATCTTCCCCCAGCACACTCGGTGCTCAAAACAATGCGTCCCCATAAATCCTCAGAGGGCCCGAGGGTGTGTGCTCATGTTTGTATGCACGTGTGTTCATGGACAACACACACACACTGGTTTTCACATGCATGGCAGCTCCGAATCTGTCTGTCCAAGCACTCTCCTCTATCAGGAAGTGAGGTAGAGCCGATGGGAGCAGTAAGTCCAGAGAGCTTAGCGGCCCCGAATAGACTCCATTGTGCCTTTTGTGCTGGAGGGGATTTGGGCCTACAAACTGACCAGTCTGCTGGAAGGTGATGAGGATGGAAGGTCTGGAAGAGCCAAGCGGAGACCCGACGGGCTGGCATGAAAAGATAGGGATGCTAACTGGCAAGAGCGTCGGGACTCAGGGAGACGCTGGCAGGGTGATAGACTGATCCCTGATAAAATTTGTCTCTGTGTGCACAAAAAGCAAAGTACATTATTTGTATAATGTGTGTAAACCAGATGTGAACACTGTGGACTAGCGCAAAAATGTATTTTTAAGTAAAAATATAACCATTACCATACAGTATTCTAGCGTTAACCAAAATAATAAATCCTAATCTTAAAGACCTGAAACTTTAACAAAGTAGGAGTGAAACTCAATATTTAGGGTCTTTAAGCTCCACTTTTATACCTATTGTCAAATAACTAGGTGTGATGTGAAAAGGATTGCTCGTAGTGACAAGCTATAACAACTTTATAGGATGATAATATGTCAAGGATGTATATCTGTCGGCTTGTTTTGGAGTTATTCTGCCTCCTAGAGGCCAAAAAAATATGAATGCAGCTTTAAGGATTAGCACAGATTATGCAAAAGTGATGAAACATGTAGAGCCATCGCTCTGATATAAAATAAGTGATGCTTTTTGGAGGATTTCACATGAATATTTGCAAGAACTTGTAATGTCGGGTGTGTGGAAACTGCTTTAATCTAAAAATGCACCTGTTGAAAATCACAAGGTGCAATAAAAGAGTTTCATTGTCTCTGTTTGAAATGCTGCTCCGGGGGCTCTGACTTACTTTATAAAGCCATTGCATACATGGCAAAGTTTTCATAGACAGAGATTACTAAAGGTTGGTGACCTGTGTGGAACGGTAGATCGCCACCTAGTGGTCATTTTCACAGCAGCCTCATGGTTTGTTTTGTCTTTATTGGTTTTCTGTGTCCCCTTCCCCCCTTTTTTTGTTCCCTTTCATCCCTTCCCTTTTATCTCCACTCTTCTCTCCTCACTCTCTCTGTGATCTTCTCCTCTGCATTTTTTAATTCCATGCCATGTTAGGGAATAAACAGAGATGGTTTAAACCTTCAGAAACTCACCTCACTTCCTCCTTCAAACACTCAAAGTCGAACTAAAGGTGATGAGGTTGAAAAGAATGAGTGACGGAGGATGAGACGGAGGGAAGGCGAGGCGTGAGAGAAAGTGGGACCCTTGCATATTTTTCCCGGGTGAAACCAGGTGTGAGTGCGAGCTTTGAGCCAGACAGCTCCGGCAGGCTGCCTTTACCTGGCACAGGCCTGTAATTAATGTTACCTGCCTGCCCCAGGGCCACGTGGGCTGGAAGCAGAGCTGCAGCCTCAACTAGACATGCAGTGTAGTCAAGGCTAATCCAGGATCATTGTCACCTTAAAAGCCAAGTGCAGTAAATGAACAGGAACTACCTGTATGCCTCAGTGACATCACTGCAGTCAGAGACAAAAAGTTAAGTTTGCTTGCACTTGGTGGCAAGTTTGGCAAGATACTTTCACCAGGATAATGGGTGAAACAAACTAGAAATGAACGACCTGGTTGACTGATTTCATGCTTCATACAGAACAAAACATAAAGTTTAGACAGTCACTAGAAGTTATTTATACTTTTGTGTGATTGTCAGTCTTTATCTAAACAGTCCGGATGCTATAAACTCCACCCGTCTGGTACTCCCTACAGGCTAAAACAAATGCTAAATATTGTTTATAGCTGGTATTTTACCTTTTCCACAATGTCCCCTGGTGTTAGATTTGTTAATTCAGAGTTAACACTAGTTAAATGGTTTTATGTCTACAGGCAGAGCAGTTATGTATGAATAGGACCAGGTGTGGAGTAGAAAATGACCTTCCTTTTTGTATCGTGTGTGTGTGTGCGCACGGAGCTAATAGAGGGGTGTGTGAACCTTTACCTTGTGTGTAATGAAGGGTGTGCAGCCTCTGTGCATGTGCATAAATGTGTGTGCCACGGAGTGTACAGTCTACGGTGTGCGAATGTAATTATGTGTTGGGTTTGGAAACTAAATACTAAAGATTTTTTTTTACCTCCTTTAAGGTTAAGTTTAGGGCAAACTTAAGGGTGGATATTAATTTAAGATAAGAATGTGTGGCAACATCCTAAGGAATATGCTGTTACACACGCGCATGCACGCAAGCATTTACATGCATCTCTCAGTTCTTTAACTGTCTCATAACTGTTAAATGTACATCTGTAGCACTGGTTTACTTCCCCAGTTAACTTTGTTGTGTGACGTCTTTATAAATGAATTTATGAGCTGTGCGGTAAGGAAACAAAATTGCTCATATTCCAATTTTTGATGTGATAAACACTTACCCAAAAGTAAAAGAAATTAATGAAACAGGGTGTTTTTTAATCTAACTAAAAAAACAATAATGAACCAGATTTCAGCCTACCTGACTCAGTTTTTCACTCTTTACTTTCCACTGACCTGAACCCAGACATCTGTCCCCCTCCTCCCTCCATCTGTCTCCTCTCTCCCTGCCCTGTTATACTGCTTAAAATATAAGCTAATGGCAGGTTGTCAGTAGTTGAAGCTGTAGTGTTGAATGTGTGTGTGTCTTAAGGAACTATGCCTCTTAAGAGAGGGATTCCTTTGGCCTGCTCCTTCATCCAGCTCTAAATCAACACAATCCCACCTGCTGATGTTGTTTCTTTGTGTTTCTACTGCCGTCATGTGGTTGAAATTGGTAGTGCAGCCTGTCACCTGCAGCACAAGTACATGCACATCAAAATAAAGGCTTTGTACGATTTTTCAAACCAAAAAGTAATCCACACTAGCTGTTCTTCTTCCAGACCACCGTCTAAGACCACATGCCGCTGCATGCCCACATAAAGCACTTCACCATCCCTCTGAGATTTAGGATTGTGAGGCACACTCACGTGTTAAAAAAACCACACACAGATGGGGTTTTTCCGCCCTGACTTGTTCCCGTCTCATGTAAACACACCCATCAAATCCATAACACAAAGACAAAATGGCTTCCCCCAGCAATTTGTTTGCTTAGTGTTCCCCCGGCTCGAAAACTCCCCTATCAGGTAGATGATGATGAAAGGAGGGAAAGAATGGTGTGGAAATGAAGACCAATAATCAGATAAAGATGATGATGGGAGGCTTATAGGTGTCATATGCAGGTCACTTATGTATGATGATCACATAGTCACCATTGAGAGACTTTAAAGCGCTCATCAGTCTGAGGCAAACAGTAGTCAGAGATGGAGGCTAAAGCAAGAATCCACCCTGTCGAAGTGCTCTAGAGCAAGACACTGCGGGGCAGATTCACTGAGATACATGCTGTGAAAGGAATCAGTGTCGGTTTGAAGCTCAGATGTAAAATAAGAAGAGGAACACATTATAGTGTGTTATACACCATTTATTAAATGTTTATATACTTCTTATCAATGCTAAATAAGGGGGCTTAAAATACAGTGTTACTTACCTACTTATTTACTTACCTACTTACTTACTTACGTACTTACTTACTTATCTACTTATGTATCTACTTATCTACTAACTTACTTACTTATTTGCTTACTTACTTACTTACCTAATCATTTATTAATTTGTTTATTTAGTGGAGATAGTTGTCCTTATCCGAATCAAGGCTCTAAGAAGAGAGGGTGTTGTATGTTGTACGGAGACAAATTTTACATTTATGACTATTTAAATAAAAGTGACTCAATACGACTTCCTTCGGAGACATGATTAAATCTCTGAGAGTCAGAAATTATCACTTTGTGTTTAATAAAATCTTTTTCTGAACACATTGTTGTTTGATGGACTCTACAAAAAGGCCTAATTTGATTTAATACTAATAAATAGCATTAAAAAGGCGCCTCACAGTGGACAGCTGTTGTTTTTAGGTTTACTATTCGACACATCATACACTTTGAAGGTCGTGTGTTCTTCCTTCTTGGCCTGAAATGAGACCCATGTCTTCTCTCTTCTCCCAGGGTCAGCCAGGGCCTCTCGGTGAAGTTGGTCGGAGCGGACCGGAAGGGCCACAAGGGAGCCCGGGGCCTTCAGGGCCTAAAGGAGAGAAGGGCCACATCGGACTGAAGGGACCACCTGGCCAGAAAGGAGACAAGGTGGGTGCTATAGATCTTAACATGGCTCATGTATTGTTTTTACAATAAAATACTGGACAGTGAACCAATAACCTGCTTCTTATATTAATTATTTAACTTGAAATATTGATTTAAATGTATTTCATGACACGCTAAATATACAAACTTTCATCCAAACAATTTTTATTATGAACTGTTTGCAGCAACCAAGCAGTAACATGTTTTCACCACCAGGTGTTGCTAATTAAACTGACGATAAATTAACACAATGGATCATTTACTTGTACAGGGACCCATGGGAGTGCCAGGGTTCCAAGGAAATGATGGAGTACCTGTGAGTAAACCGGAAACACAAACACGCACAACATGCGTTCATGCACATGAATCCGTATCCTCTTATTCTATTTCCGAAGCTGTCTAAAGCTACAAACAACCAATGGTCAGATATTACTTCTGTGATGATAACACATAGATGGAAGTGGTTAAATTAGACGAGACAACTTCACATTATAATAAAAAACAAATCCCTCAATGCCATCATCAGTGCTTGTTCTTGAAGAGTACAACCCCCTCCCTCTCCTTTATCTCTGTAGGGTCACCCTGGTCAGGACGGCGGCAGAGGACCACCAGGACTGGACGGTTGTAACGGGACCAGAGGAGAACCTGGAGCACCCAGCTTCGGGGGAGGACCTGGATTCCCTGGACTTGCTGTGCGGACAAACTTCAATTCCTCTTTTACCAGCCCGCATATTTAGGATGTTTAAATCTCATTATTTAGAGAGTATAGACTTTATTGTCACTGCTTGGGATAGATAGAGGGATACTGATGGCGTCCTTTTCCTCCAACAGGGGCCTATTGGGCCAAAGGGCCAGAAAGGAGAGCCTCGATACATCTCGGATAACGACATCACGGTAAGGTCTCACACGTGTTCAGATTCGAGCTCATACTGTACTGCTGCACTTTAGGATTTTGTAAAAAGGGAGAAGCTTCCTGTCCTTCACTCCTTCACTTCCTGTTCTTATAAATCTCACTTCTTTTCAGCTTTCCTTTCTACCTTCTTTCACTTGCTTCCCTCCCTTTATCCCTTCTTTCCACTATCCCTCCCTCACTTCCTTCTTTCTACCTTCCAACTTCCTCATTTTTATTTTCATTGTTAGCTCATTTCCTTTCCTATCTCTTCTTCTTCTTTCTGTCTTTCTGCACCCTAAACAACTTTAGATCAGAATCAGAATCAGATTTATTGCCAAGTAGGTTTTCACATACAAGGAATTTGCTTTGGTGAAATGGTGCACAAATAAGCAAGTCTAGAAAAGTGGAAATATATACAGACATATAAAATAAAGCCACTAATCATCTGTGTTGTGTTTAAAGTGCTTTATGAATTACTTTTTTTTCTGGGATTCAAAGATTTCAAAACTGTTTTTTGAACATTTTGAATAATCTGCACCACATTTGGTACATAACATATTTGGTTGTGGGTTGTTTTGTTTTTTTTGTAGATTTTGTATTATTTTTTCCATAATTTGTCCTATTTTATAGAAACTGTCATAACTCATTGTGCAATATCAGCTCTGAGCCAGCCTGAAAAGTGTGATGGTATTTGTCCAGTAGGTGGCGCTACAGTAATAGTGCAGTAAAATTGAATGTCAGTTACATAGTGGTCATGAGTCTGCATAAGTCTCATCTGTGTACAAAGTCCTGATATTCCCAAACAGGATTTAGGTATTCTCTAAAACTCATGATTGCTCCAAGATCCAAAATAAATAAAGAGGATTGTGCAGTTTTGATAGATGTGTTAACTTGCTGAGTGCTTATTAATTCATCTGTTTTACTTTTTTCTTTATTTAGGGTTTACAGGGTTTACAAGGACCGGACGGTGAACCTGTAAGATTTTAGCTTTTTCTGCTTACTTTGCAACAACCTTCTGATACATTATCTGCACTCGCACTGTCAAATGTTGTACTTTAAATGCAAAATACATTGAATTTGTGATACAATATGAAATCGTTTGACTTTCGCTAAACAAAGTATGGAAGGAAAAGTTAGATCAGTGTAAAAAGTAAAAGGAAAGCTGAAAAATAAGAGCAAGATTGGTGACTGGTAAACATCACCAACATATGAACTGCATGCCTTTTTTTTTTTTTACTGCACATCACTAAATGTTAGTAATACACCTGTTGTCAGTTGTGTAACATGACAATATATATATTTTTTTTCCCCTGCAGGGTATCAGAGGTCTTGATGGTGAATCTGGTTTTCCTGGTCCGAGAGGGCCTGAAGGATTCCCTGTATGTAAACTAATGTATCTGTTCCTCTTCCTCAGGCTGCTCTCTGCCTCTTAACATCATGTTCAGTCACATATTTACGTTTAATACATCTAATTTTCTGCGTGGCAGTTTGTCGTACAACTGATGATGGTTTGTGGCAGCTGATAATGTAAGAAACGATTATTTCCTGCCGAAGTAAATGAGCCAAAACCAGTTTTAGTAATGTACTGCTAAATACTTATCATTAATGCATAAAGGCTTTTAATTGAGGACATAATAAATACTATAACTTAGGCGCTTAGCTTCTACTGTATGTATGTATAAGCATAATGAAATAGCAATACACCAAGTGACCAAGTGAATTTTAACAAGTCATCACAACATTACAGAGACTAACATCGACATCCATCTAATAATGTTTTATTGTCTTTCATTTGAAGAATTCGTGATTATTATCTGGTTCTGTCATCTGTCTTTAGGGCCCACCTGGTCCTCCCGGTCCCCCAGGGCCAATGGTAAGCAAAATAATAGAGTATAGTGATTTATTATGTTCTGCTATAAGGCAGTAAGCAGTTTTATTATTGAAAGGTTATTGTTCTTGTTCTTGAGCGTTTTGTTAACCCTTGTTGTTTTTAGGGGAGCCGTAGTGACGGATATCGAGGAGAGCGAGGCGACAAGGTATGCTTTGCTAACTGAACAGCTCGTGTAGAGATGATGGATGTCAGTTTCATTTTTGTCTATCCAGGTGTGCATTCAGGATGCATTAGCCTAGCTTAGCACAACAACACGCAGCAGGTAGTCTTGCTGAGCTGGGAAATAAATGTAAAATTCTTCTACACAAAATATAGAATTTGTAGGCAGTTTCTAAATTTTTTTTAAAAGATGTTTTTAACTAGTTAGCAGGCAAGCTACCTGCATTAAATTATTTGTGCTTTTGGAGTTTTTACGCTTTCTCAGCTACAGACTAGCGCGTCAAAACAGCAGGCTTAGAGTGCTCTAGCTGGGTCCTAGGTGTGTGTGTGTGTGTGTGAGTGTGTATGCATTTATGTGTGTGTGCATGTTTGTTAAATGAATTGGTTGGACATAATACTGTGCATGTTAAAATCTGACTGGTGGTGGCTTTCCGTCCAACACGCATTAATTAATTTTCCCTCCATCCATCCTTCCCTCCTTAACCCCACCAAACCCTCCTGCTGCATCCTCCTCCTCCTCCTCCTCCTCCTCCTCTTCCTCCTCCTCCTCCTCTCCATCCCCAGATTGACACAACTACTGAACTGTTTGTTGCATCAGTTTCCTGTATGATAAAAAAGATCACACGAACCATCTACTTGATTCAGTCTGGTTTGTTCTTTCAAATGATCTGTGATGCCACTGAGACGCAAAACTCGCTGAGACGTGCCGACGGTTTTATATCGGATCATTAATCATAATCAAATCCCAATTCTTAGATTGTTCCCCCATATCCCATTCAGATGGGTAAAAAAAAGTTTCTCAGATTCAAAATCTACCTCAAATACTGCTTGTGAGTTGTCCAGTGGCATCACACACTTGTTTCCCTCACTGTTGAATGACAGTTCAGAGATTTTACTTGATGAAGTTTTTCTCCCAAATTGGAAAAGAAAACAAAAAAAAAGATTAAATGTTGACGTCACCCAATCTTGATCAGGCCATGCAACATTTTGAGCTCTCTGTGCAGCATTCGGTGCCAATTTAATATTAAAATTCTCCTTAAATTAAGAAAATTACACGACTAATAAAAATAAAACTTCAACGTAGTTCAGATTTCTGAGCTGTCACTCTGGAGGATGGTCTGTGGACTGTAACTGGGTGCTGGAATCACTTGCTCCTACCTCCCATGTTGCACTGCATCCCCGCCCCCTTTAATCGCATTTGGGCGTCTGGTGGTGGATTCTGAGATTTGTAGTCCATTTGCCTGCTCTTGTGACCTCCTCAACCTCCATCCAACCCACCCATCTCTTTTGAACGATCACACGGGAGTACTAACGGTCATCTTCCTCACACACTGCATTGCATGTTCTGCCCAACCAAACCCCCAAACGCTGAACTCAGAAAGATTCAGGGTTGAACTGAGTGTGGGAACAGCTGGATTCACTGTTGAGCCTGTTGAAATACATTTTTGTAGGGTGAAAGTCAAATCGCCCTGTGTGGCATTTGCGGTTCTCTTTTAGCCGTGGGGGAAAAAATGGGGGCTCCAGATTTTCTTAAAATTGATCAACAAGAAACTCAAGGCGAAGTATCCCTGAGCTCTCTCTTCTCCTTTTCTCTCTTTGTCTTTCTCTATCCTCATGTTTTTCCTCTTTGCATTCATTTACTGTTCTTCTCTCTTTTTTGATTTGATTTTTTTGACTTTAATCTCCTGTATCGCTTCTTCTTTTGAGCGTGAAAGTCTATTCTTGACCTTGGAAACAGTCGTTAGACCAAAAAACTACGATTTTGTGTCACACTACTTTTTTTTTTACTTTGTTTTTCTATATCTATCTATCTATCTATCTACAAGAGGCGTGTCTCTGCACACTATATGGCCAAAAGTATGTGGACAGACGTGCTTTTGTACACTTTTGGTCTCAGCCTATTTCATGGTTTGGATCAGGGTTTGACCTGAATCCTAATGTTACAGCATACAAGGATATTTTAGACAATATTACTGTAAGTAAGTACGTTTATTTATATAGCACTTTGCAGACATCGCCAAGTGCTTCACAATTAGGTTTTACAGCGCTTGTGAGTGATCCAGGGATGTCTTTTTTAGGCAGGTGAAGACGGAGTTACTGTACAAGGCAAGGCAACTTTATTTGTATAGCACATTTCACACACCAGGGCAATTCAATGTGCTTTACAGGGTAATGAAAATACAGCAAGGTAAAGAGATTTACAATATATAAGTGCAAAACATACAGGCAAGCGACACAAAAGATACTAGATTTAAAAGTAACAAGTATAGTTTAAATGAGTAAGAATAAAAAGATAAAAGAACATAGAAAATACTCCCACGTGTAGATGCACGATTAAATTTAATTAAAAAGTATAGTCGAGACCTGCAGCCAGGTTCCTAAAAGCTTGTGGAGAGTTTTCCCAGAAGAGTGGAGGCTGTTGCAGCAGCTGATTAATGACCATGGTTTTGGTATCACATATGAGTGTAATGTTGGGGTGTCCACATACTTTTGGCCATGTAGTCTAATTATGTATATTTCTATTTGCTCATTGCTTGTGTTTTCTTTTTCCCTCCGTGCATGTCTTCTTCCTCTTTTGCTGCTCGTTTCATTTTCCTCCTCCTCGTTTTTATACTCCTCTCCTCTCACTTCCCACTGTGACCTCCTTCCTCTTCCTTTTTCTCCTCCGCCCCACCCCCTGAACCCTCCTGATTGGCTAATGGTGTGTTGTGTGTATTTCGGACTCCAGGGCGACGTGGGTCTTCCCGGACCCAGTGGTACTCCCGGTGACGCGTCGCTAGGAAGCGAACAAACTCTCACTATCTACAAAGGAGATAAGGTAACGCAGCAAGGGAAGGCCAGGAGCAGAAGCTGTAGCACTTCCACAACACACACACACACACACATGGATGTGGTGGGGTTTCATTATAAAAGTGGTAAAAAGAAGTTCAATGTCACAGCAGGCTGTTTGTTGCTAGAAACTAAAGGTTAAAAGAGGAAGAGGAGCAGTGATTGCAGCAAACTTTACAGCCGTGGAGGGGAGGCCGTGTTGGCGCAGAAAAGTGAGGAGTCGAAGGAGGAGGAGACTTGGGGGGTTGAGGTGGAGGAGAGGTTGGTCCAACGGAGCATCAGTCCAGCATCTTTTTCCGAAAACTTTCCACAAGCAGAGCTACTCTGGAGGCAGAAATACTGTTTTCACCCCGCTGAAGTTTACTTTAAATCTGGTCTTGTTCCAAAGCTTTCCAAAGATACTGAATGTGTGATGTAGGCTTACAGGAAAAGGGGGGGGGGTCAAATCATATGTATTATGTCTAGCATTGTGTTTTTGATATAAGGGTGCAGTCGCAAACAAAAGCCAATTCAGTTAGGCAAAGGTGAAGCTTGGAGGAAGCTACTATTTTGAATCCTGACTGTCTTGTTATTGGAGCTTGTGTTGAGAATTTTTTGTCAAAAAGTCTAACTAGTCTTTATGCAGATTTAGCAGAGTTAAATTGACCTAAATCAAGACTTTCATCATCAGAAATACATGATAATACAATAAAACGTATTGCTGTTAAATTTTGGCCGGTTGTAGCGATGCCAAAACTCTAGACCTTTGGCTCCTTCCAACTTCCTGCCTCCAGAGACTCTTGCACTCTGATAAAAGCTTGTTAACTTCGTACTACAGTAAGACCAGCCTCTCATCATCAACCCCAATATTTCCTCGCTCCTCTTCTCACTCTGTGTTCAGCGGCTTCATCCACACTCACACGAGAGGCCGTCCTCCAGTCAACGCTCCCCCATCTCTCTCCTGTCTTCCCTAAATGCCCCAAAACTTTTCCCCCCTCCTTGTTCCGCCTTCTCCCCGTCGCCACGTTGATCAGTGTCAACAGCTCTCTCTTCCTTGGTTACGGCATCCAGGGCAACGTGGGCTTGCCCGGTGACCCCGGCCAGCCAATGATCAATACCATTGTGGAGTTTGTGGGTTTACCCAAAGAAGACAAAGGAATGCAGGTTTGTTGGAAAACACAATTCTTCTCATAGTCGACGTTTCTAACGCCAAGCAGGATGACCTACACTGAGTCAAAGATGGAGGTTTTAATGCCGGCAACAGCCTGAGAGTGTCCAAATATGTGTCCTTCGAAGCCGCTACTTTAAGGATCATATAGGTGGTTTTGCAAGTTTTTGCCCAATAACTCCAAATATTGGATACATGACATTACTACTTAACAATTTTACAAAACTCGGCTTCATCTCATTTTAATACAGTATGAAAATGAACTTGCAGAGACTTGAATCTAATTGTGAAAAGATAATCCATCACAGTAAGCATTCCACCACCTGTATTATTTATTTTTATTCACTTTTAGGTAGGAATTACTTGTTGTGATCATCTTGTGGTAATGCAGTTGTTAGCAGTTGTATGTTTTGACTATGTATTTGCATTTAAGGACACTCAAACATCCAAGATTAGAGCACATCCACAACCTTTTTAATCCAGGAAGTGACAAAATCAGATTATGATGGTTTCATTTCCTTTAAACACATAATCCAATGCTCTTTTTTTGTTCCAGCACTCAAATTCTGGATGTCAAAACATCCTTGAATGCACCAAGAAAGGAGAGTTTTGAAAACACTCACTGCTGCATCTTCAATACCACATAATGATGTAACTTTGACAAAAACAGACTTACTGTCTACACTGAAACAAACCTATAGGACAACAGTAAATCATAAGGTTACTGAGACCGCTACAGTTCAATTTAGTACTGAGTTATCAGAGTGGAAAAGCCCACTGTGAGCATTAGAGGTAGCACTCTATCCCCTAACCATCGAGACGAACAAAAATCTGAATCATCCACCCTGGATTCCTCAGCATTCTAAGCCCAACACAGTGCATCCTCTCTGGGGCTCGAACAGCTCTGCAGCTGGGCTGGGACACAGCAACCTCAGCCAGTTTACTTATGAAAGAAAAAATTCCTATATTAGCGGGGCAGTTTTTGTTGTTTTCATCTTTCTTTTGAGTGAGACTTTACTGTTTGTTGTAAGTTTAAGTACAAAGAATGTGTAAGATAATATAAGAACACCAATATGTAAAACCAAGAACTCCAGGTGCAATCTGTTCACTGGATAAATATTGCTCATAATTTAATATTTGTTGTTCCTAAACACAGCAGAACGATGCCGTTCTCAAGTTCACCTTTGATTTCTCTCTCTGTGTGTCTTTCCCAAAGGGTGAACCCGGCCCAAAGGGAATCAGAGGATACACTGGCAGTCCTGGCCGACCTGTAAGTCTGTTTTCCCCAGAAGCATCAGTTTTCAATGTACAAATCAACAAGCAAATCAGAAAAATGTGGTGAAGTGATGAGTGGCAAAGAAACTTTGTTGAAACAGCTGAGAGATCAATGAGAAATCCTGGCTTATGAAACTCAGCTAAAACCATTTTTTAACTTCTTTTCAGGGACCTTTCGGCTATCGCGGTGAACTTGGAGAGAAAGGCATTCCTGGATACCCCGGGGCAAGAGTAAGAGCTAACAGCTGACTGTATTACAGTAACTTCATACATTTGGTTCCCGCCTTCCTCTGTGGTCAAATATGTCTCTCATTTTTCCTTGTCCTCTTCCTCTGTGGTGGATGTCGTCTTTGATTCCACCGAACAGGGTCCTTCTGGTTTTAATGGGCCCCCTGGAGCTCCAGGAGAGCAGGTAGGCTTTTGTAATACTGGTCCAGTGCCAAAAATTCAACTACTGAAAAGTCAATATTATGAGTCGTTATACTGTAACACAGCCACAGAAAATACTCATTTCTGATTGGCTTACAAGTGTCAGTTTAAATCATACAACAGGACACTTCAAACATAGTTTTATTGTTGCACAACAAGACATATTAAACTACAGGTTACCATGGCAACAATACTTGTAATGCTACGTGCTATAGGACCAGTTAACGCACAGGTGAAACAATATGTATTCAGATACTAGTATAATACCACAATGTAAAAACAAAAACAAAAAAAGACTCTGTTACAAGTCAAATCCTGCATTCAGTGTTTTCCTTAAGTGGAAGTATTGACGAATTATCAGTAAAATGCACTTAAGTATCAAAAGTAAAAAGTTTCCTCCTTTCAGAGCGTTTAAAATCATATTTAGTACAACCTTGTGTTTACTGTATGGAAATGCATCATTTTATCTGGCGTTTTCATATATTTAGTATGTAAACTGCAAAAGTGACTAGTAACTAAAGCTGTCTGACAAATGTAGTGAAGTAGAAGCATAAAGTTCCCGAAAATGGAAATACTTAAGTGCAATAAAGTACAAGTACCTCAAGATTGTACTTAAGTACAATACAGCACTAAATGTACATCTCTGATGTCCTGAAGTGGAAGCAGCAGGCTTTACCTCCTCCATTATGTTTCTATATCACACACGTTGTGGCGTATTAGGATAATATTTAATATAATATTAATCACTCTGGGCTTTTTTTCTGACACAGGGATTTAGAGGTAACCCAGGTTTCCCCGGGCAACAAGGATACATTGGACCCAAGGTAAAATGAGTGTGTGTGTGTTTGTGTTTGTGTATACCACCTGTTGACGCAGAGTTTCAGGTAGCTTAGCTTACAGTAAGAGTGTTTTGCATTGCTAACTGCATTCAGTATTTAATAGACTAAACTTCATAGTAAACTGCTTTTGCAGTTAGTATACAAGAAGTCAACATACTCCGCTGTTTTATACAAACAGGAAATGATAGATGATGCAAATCAAATGCAATATTACATATTTAATGCACATTTATTGGATTATTATCTCTGCACATTGCACATATTCTTGGTCGACATTTTCGATCTACAGCTCTTTAAAAACAGATATATTTTACATATTTTTGATATGTTTCTAATATTTTTTTTATTGTAAATATTTTCTATTTATGATTCTTGACTTTTGTAGTACTGTACTTGAATTGTTCGTATGTGAAAACCTACTTGGCAATAAACCTGATTCTGATTGCGTTTAAAAATTGCATTGCTTTAAAATGCCACTGCCAATTAAACTTAACACAGACAAAGCAAGTTATTTTTATGTCTTCTGATGTGTTTCTGGGGCTGTTTTTAACCACCATCTATTATTACTTTACATTTTTACAGCTGTGAGAAGCTCAACTTTGTGCGTTGCATTGTGGGGCAATAGTGTACATCAACAGCAAGATGTTCTTGTTATTTAGAATGATGCAGTTAACTTTATTATGTTATAAAGTAAAATTATGTTTGTGTGGTGCAAATATGTTTAAAGGAATAGTTTGAAGTTGTGAGACGTTTTTTCGCTCTCTTGTCAAGAATTAACGCAAGCTAAATGTGAAGATTGATGCCACAGTAAGCTAACATAGCTAAATATGAAGCTATGACAGCAGCCCGTTAGCTTAGCTTAGTTTTTAACTCATCCGTTTTTTGTGCAGATTAAACAAACGAGATATAACATGTTAATTGTGGAGCTTTAGAGGTGCTGGTGGGCATTCGTTTCACCTTTTGGAGACGTTAAGCTAACTGATGTGATGTGATATTTTGTCCAAAACTGGTTGTGTGTGTGTGTGTGTGTGTGTGTGTGTGTGTGTGTGTCTGTCTCTAATAGGGAGACCAGGGAGACCAGGGACTACCAGGACCTCCTGCTTTCATTAGTGATCTGGGCACTTCTGTTCAAGGTAACACAAACAAATCCAAACCAATAATCCAATGGATCTATGACTGTGACTTATCTTAATATGTTCACGTTTTCTGTGTTGACTGCCTCTTCTCTGATTGGCTGCAGGACTACCAGGTGACCCAGGTCTCAATGGCCTGCCCGGTGCCCCCGGTGACGAGGGAGCTCCAGGATTCCCAGGACCACCAGGCCAACCAGGACTTGGTGGTTTTGGTACAGGTAATATAAGCAGAGACACATACGGTATAGAGACTTAGTAGTTTAATAATCAATAAATCAGTATGTGTATGTGTATGTGTTTTGGGACCCACAAATAATGTAATCATCAATAAACTGCACAAATACTCACTCCTAAGGGATGAGATGGGTTTATTTTTACAGCAAAATATCATCTCCTCTGTCCTCCTGCCACATGTGCAGGTCGTCCAGGATCCCAAGGTTTTCCCGGGACCCCAGGCCCAAAGGGAGAAAAAGGTATCCCAGGCTTACAAAGCTATGGCCCCGAAGGACTCCCTGGTTCCCCTGGATTCCCCGGACCCCCAGGCCCTCCTGGACCTCGGGGCCCTTCTAGTACGTTGACACAGTACCGACTGACAAAATCTCCGTGGTCCTTCCTTCACAGGTCGTCATGATCGTGGCTTATTTGAGAGAAGAGATGAAAGGTTAGAAATGAAGGTCGCTGCAGCTGATGGAAGGCTCCCAATAGGAATGAATAAAACAAATCACCATTTTAAACCTTCTTGTCTTTTTAGACATGTTTTGAATCCTACATGTTGTTTATGTTGTCTGCTACTTATTTGTCATTGACAAAGCACTTTGAGGTTAATTCCTTGTATGAAAGGAGCTAAAATAATTCCATTTTTTGTGAATAAAATGATGAAAAAATTTGAAACTTCTAGCTGAGGATCTTTATCATCTTCGCGCAGCGAAGAATTCGCAATAAGAAAATGGATTTTGTATTTTTACAAGCCATAAAAGCCGGTTATGGCAGTCTCTAAAAGTACAAGACAAGCAAGAAACAGACTTTAAAACATCATGGCTGACTGATTTAACTGTCCTCCAAGGATTTGCCGTTGATCCCTGCATCATCTATCCTGAGGAGTTCCCCAGGCCCAAAGGCAGGTACTCTGAAGGCGGCCATATTGCTATGATCACCGTGACAATATTCCGCCTACCAAAACAAAATTCAAAACAACAAACACAACTTTCAGCGGGCAGTATCTACCTGCCAAAATGCTTTATTTTTACGCTGTGCAGGGTGTGGTGGTAAGTATAGCAGAGAAGAGTTGAGGCTATTACAGGCTTCAGACTTGGATGGGAGTGTCTCGCTACTCCAAGCTGCTTTTCTCATCTTTGGCCACAAGGTGTCGCCTGCTGTGAACATAATTCACTGATTTTACATGGACATAATGCAAGGCAGCAGTGTTGCATTCAGGGATTTTTTTTTATTTTATTTTGTCAGCACAAACACATTAAACGAAGGAAAACATGGAGACGCAAACTGAAAGAAAATAATACTCAGTACTTTCTTTCAGTTTGTTGTTTCTCTGTGACATAATTTAAGGTGTTTTACAGTAGGAGCAAATTCCTTCAATTACTTGACTGAAACAAAATAACATCCTACATGGGATACATGTGTCAGTAGTAAGATGACCTTTGACCTTAGATTCACTTCACCCTAAAGGTGTAGAATGAACATCCATTCACAGATGATGCATTTGCATTTTCACTGGATGCAAAATAAGAAGACGAATGTTAATGTTAGCGGTCTGTTTCCTTTGTTTGTGTAGGTGCCAAACTGCAACAGCCTATGCATGCTGCTTGTGGCAAGTAGCTCTTAGCCATTATAGTCGAAATAAAATCACTGAATCAGTACAATTCTGTTTTTATATTTTAATGCAATATTAGTTCATGCTTTTTTTTCCCTGTTTTTTTAAATAAGCACCTGTCATCTTGCAACAGCTGCTGAACTCTTTCATATAACATGCTGACCAAAGACACTAATCCTGATTTCACACTGTGGCACCAAGCTGCACTTGCACTGTGCTGGTTTAAATGATTCCTGTTTATATTATATACATCTTTAGGTGTGAGTGGCTGTTCCTCCGAGGCAGGAAAACTTTACAGATACCCGGTGTTTTCACATCTTACATGACCAGTCGGTGCAATTCAGCTTAAGTTCAAACAGTGGGACATCTAAAAATGTGTATATTGTTTTTGGCTGCTTTACCATTGCTCTAACTTCATGTGTGTGTGCGTGTGTGCTTGCAGGTTCGACCCCAGGTTTCCCCACTAGTTACCCTGGCGAGCCTGGGAGACCTGGCGACAGAGGAGCGCCGGGTAACACAGGATTCAAAGGCTTCAGAGGTACACACGCACGCACGCACGCACGCACGCACGCACGCACGCTGACTCAAATTAAATATCACTGTTCTCAGACAAAATCCGTCTCTCTGCAAGAAATGACTCAGTAGATGAACATTTCAAATTCAGTTTTTACAAAACAGGACAATGACTGCTTGAGAACGTTTATTCCTTGTGTTGGTGATGTTGACATCCTGCATATTTTGTTTACATTTGATACATTTTTCATTTTAAATTTGCCTCAGTTGTCCTGCAAAAACTGATGGCGCATTACAGGACTATTACTGCTATTCTTTGTCCAAAAAAAATAAAACATGTTAGTCATTTCTTTCAGGGTTAAGTTGTGTAAAATGGTTTTGGTTGAAGTGTTTTAGTCCGTCTTCCTGCTGGAGTCCACATGTCCTGCATTTTTTATTTTTTTACATATATGAATTTTAGACATCTTCATCTTCTAATATTGTTCCTTTTAATCACCATCTTCCTTCTATCTTCCTTTCCACATTCTGCCTCCTTTGTTGTCCCGTTTTCCTCCCTCCTCCAGGTGATCCCGGCGACTGTGCCTGCCTAGGAGGAGGCTCCTCAGGGTTGCCTGGGTTACCTGGACCCCCAGGAGCCAACGGCAGCCCCGGCTTCCCTGGGAGAAAGGGTGAGTCCGGTGACCCCGGTTCACCTGGCTTCGGTGGCGTTCAGGGACCTCTTGTAAGTATATTTTTGACTCTGCTGTTTAGATGGAGTGTTAGTGTGAATAATTAACATTGAAACTGTATGTATGCAGGTTTCACAAAAGTCCGTCATTTCTGTCCTCCTGCAGGGTCGTGCTGGTGACAGAGGTTTCTTTGGTCGTAAGGGAGAGAAGGGGGAACCTTACTACCCCAACCTCGGTTTGGGGGTGAAAGGAGAGCTCGGAGCTCCTGGACCCAGAGGACCCACAGGTGAAACTGGAAAACCTGGCAGAGACGGACTGCCTGGCTTCCCCGGAGCACCTGGACTCCCAGTGAGTGCTGAGACACACAGTATTCGTATCAATCTAAATGTGATGGTTCTAGCAAGTTCCTCTCCTCTCCTCCCCTCTCCTCTCCTCTCCAGGGCGACGCTGGCTTCGGCACAGTTGGAGAGAAAGGTTTCCCAGGGTTCCCAGGGCCTAAGGGTCGTCCCGGTGGCCCCGGCGAGCCCGGTGTTGGCTATATCGGAACGCCCGGCTTTCGCGGGGAGCCCGGAGAGCCCGGTATACCTGGGTTGCCAGGGCAACCAGGTTTACCCGGACCGAGAGGTAAGTGATGCCGGGAAGGAACAACAGAAGCAAAATAAAAGAGGTGTTGGTGTGCTCAGTGGAGTGTGTGTGTGTGTGTGTGTGTGTGTGTGTGTGTGTGTGTGTTTTCATGACTGTGAGAGAGAGAACAAGCGAGAATGAAAGTGTGTGTGTGTGTGTGTGTGTGTGTGTGTGTGTGTGCGTGGATGTCATGCCGTATTCTCCCCACAGGGAGAAACCCCCGACCATACATCCACCCCATCCAATCACTGTCCATCCTCCATGTAGTGTAGTTACCATAGCAACCGCATCCTAACACCCTAAACCATTAGAAGACATTTCTAGGGGACTTCTTGCTGGAGCAGCCAAACTCTCCAGGACCTGAAGGGACAACATGGCTTTTTCTCTCCCAAAGCAGCTTCCTGCCCTTCATGCCTCGGCTGCAGCAGCATACTGTTAACTACATGATTAATGGTCTCCATTAATGTGCTTATACACTTCTTCTGCAGCCAATAATCTATAATCCATAAACTGCTTCGTTAGTTGACTGATTGACGCACGATGACGAGATTTGAATGCTGATTGCGTAACAGCCACTGTGCTTCTTTAGTCTCGGAGGAAGTGAGAAGATTTTCAGTCAAAATTATGATTCACAAATCAGTTCATTTTCCAAATACGTTGTATTTGGTTGTACTTTTAAAGGATACTGCTGGTGTTTGTTTATTAGGTTCTACTGTGGCTCACTGTCAGCTCAGTCATAGATATTGTCTTTTTTTTTCTTCCTTCAAAGGAAGTAATTTCATTCTTATTCAGGATATAAAAGGCCACAATAACAAACACAATAATAAAAGGCATTGAAAAGTGAAATTATATTAAAAAACGAATATTTTTTTTGGTCTTTGTTGTAAGTGACAGTTGAAAAAAAGTGTTAATTAGAGACACATCAATTTACGGATTATTTAAGGAATTATTTAAGCATGCGCAAATACAAAATGGGATGTTTTAGGTTCTGTGAAATTGTCAAGGGGACTTTTGTCTTTGGCAAACAAGATGGACTAAACACAATTTTCAGATAAATTATGGCCACAACAGGCTGATTTAAGCAATAAGAAGATGTCTGGGGACATGTGGTGCCAGATTAATTAATCTGACAAAAGACACCATGATTCCTTTTCTTTGTTTGTTTTTTTAAGGCATCTTTATTAGATTTCAAGCTACATTTGACACTATAAAGTCTGTAAATAAATTTTTAAAAAACAGCAACAAATAAAAGAATCAATGAATCACTGATGAAACAATGATATACTTCATGCAAACTGATTGGACTAAATGTAAACTAGACCTAGAATATAGTACATAAGTAGGCTGACTCTAAATGACACCAGTGGCCTCCTTTTAGATTTATTTCGCTCTTCTTCTCTGAGACTAAATGACACAAAGTCCTCCTCCTCAGCAGCAGCTGGCCATCTTCAGTATGAATGTGTGCTCTCGTACCATGATGCTAATGCTAAACGACTGATTCATTTTGCTCTTAATATGAAGGTTATTGTCAGTCACGTGAGTTGAGAGATAACGAGGAGAGGCAACAACAGAGTCAATTTAATAGTTGCAATTTGACATCATCACTTTCACAAGCTCTTGGCTAGTGTCTCTCTCTCTCTCTCTCTCTCTCTCTCTCTCTCTCTCTCTCTCTCTACTCTCTCTCTCTCTCCATCCATCCCTCCCTCCCTCCATCTCTCTGACCGTCCTTGTGCATGTGTATCTGTCCAGGTGAAAACAGCTGTGGAGGGGTTAATGACGCTGGAGAGGGAACCGGTGGGTAACTAACTTTTTCATCCACCAGCCAGAGTAACGAGTCTGGGACAGAATCTGTAGCTTTAGCACGAGGCAGCCCAGCCACTGGTGGATTCGTAAAATATCCCTCGAGCAAAGCAGGCCGCTTACTAGAGTGTTCGCATGCTGGCCGGACCGGAAATGACGTTAGAGACGTCATTAGATGGAAATAAACAGGGCTTACTCTGGGTTTTGGCCAGCTTTATTCAGTTAATCAGGTATTGCCACATACTGTCTTATCATGTGTTCACAATGCGAGCAACTTGGTTGACAGGTCAGCGGCAATATGATTGTACCAAACAGACTTAAAATCTTGGTTTCAACTTGTAAAAACTTCAAATCATTAAGTGTCTGTGACTAAATAAGCAAGTCAGAAACTAGCAAGCAAACCAATGAATGTCATCAGATTTGCATTCGGTTTCTTATACTTTTAAATTCTGACGGGTGCATGGAAGTACCTGACATCATGTTTATATACAACAGGGCCAGTGAGAAGAGCAAGATAAAGAACCTTTGTGTTAAATAATAAGTTTGGCTCTTTGTTTGCCAGGTAATAGAGTGTTTATTATACTAAGAAGCTGATTAAGAAAACTGTTTTGTCGGGTACAGTAATCTAAAATATGTTAAGAAACTTTGTTATGAGTGAAAACCATCCCCATCCACCCAAATGATGGATGCAACCATCCTCAGAGCTTCTTGTTGAAAAGAAGAACCAAGTTTGTTATAAAGCATTGAAGCACCTTCCATGGAAATACAGTAAATGCACTCCCAGTGACTAACTGATCCGTTGTTTGCAGTGTGAGCACGTGGTGAGCGATGATTGAGAAAGAAAGAGTCATGTTCTGTTTTTGGAGACAAACAGTTTAGGCGAAATCCGTACCCCGCACTGTAGGATAGACTCCCAGAAAGCAAGTCATTCTGGGAAATGTAGTCTTTTGCATTCTGAAAACAGTTGGCTCACTGTCAATCATTTGTTCACGACGGCGCCGATGGAAGCCTCTCGCTCCCTGCGTCTCAGGGATTCCACTCTGGCAGAGTCAGTCGATGATTGACGGTCGAGTTTCAGGTTTTGTGGTACTTCAGAGAAACACCAACATGCAGTATATTCTGTCCAGTTATTGGACATACTCTCCTCTTCCTCCAATCAAAGCTGCTGAAACCTGGCGCATGTTTTCAAGCCCTGCCTCTGCTAAGTGCTTTTAACCAGTGAGGGTTGGGGAAGGAGGCTCCAATGGAAATAACAGAACTGATCCCCAAACACAAAATTGGATTTATAACTTTTAACTTTTCTAATTATTTAGTCCAGTCATCATCTTCTGATGTTTTTTTTAATCTGTCCTTGATCGTGATGAATTTGCTACTAACGACATTCAACCTACAACACACAATAATTCTCATGATCCAGTTCAGATTAACCTAAATGAAAGTCTTTTATTTGAAAGCAGTAATGTGGCACGAATGGACGCGGCAGACAATCGACATTGCAAAAGACACTCGCAAGAATTTACTGGCTGATTGTTGATGATATGAGTAAAAAAATATTGTGTATAGTATTCTCATTATTACTAAACGTGTATTTGGTATTTAGTGATGTTTTGCTAGCTCTCAATAGCTTAGAATAATGGAGCACTGACTTAGATACAGCATTACTCTCTTTGTGTTTGTATTTACTGTATGTGTGACACCTATACACCTGTAACTATAATCACATGAGATTATTATGTACAAACATTAGTTTTTAGGTTTTTGGCCTATAGATAAATGGAACCATGCACACATTTGTAATTTTATTTGGGCCAGGTCTGGCTGACTGTATATGCCTGTTAAAGTATGTAAAGTGTGATTGCTAACCTATATGTGACTGCTACCAGGCCAATTGCTACCTTGCACCATACCTGGTGAGGATGGAGACCCCGGTATCCCCGGTATACCTGGACGACCAGGTACAATTCAGCAAACGTTTTTCTGTGCTTTTCTTTCTTTTTTCACTCCTTAAATGTGACGCACTAATTGATTCATCTAATTTTAGACGATATGTCATTGTGCTTCAAATGTTTTTCTGCTAAAATAAGATTTAGATTCTTTTTTTTTTCTGCACTGGAGCCCATTATTTAGATTTTTTTTTCAATCAGTAATTTTTTTTAGTCAAAATGCAATATGTCCAAGGTTCTTCAGTTGTTTAGTTAATTGCTGTTGTTTTTAGATGTTCTCTTTGGGAAGGGGTGGAAGGGCAGTTGCCTTTGGTTTGGTATATGGAAGAATGGGTTCATTTCAGTGTATGCCACTGGAACATAGTGTAACTGTAAAATAACATGAAACATTTTTGATTTAGCATTATTCGTTTCTCGTGATAAAATTTGACTTTGTATAGATTATGTCAGGCTATCACTCCTCTTCTATTTTCCTCTTCTTCTTCTTCTTCTCCTTCTTCTTGTGCACCAGAGGATTTTTAGACCAACAAATATTAAAGCTTTTATGAACTAGATCCACTCAGTTACCATTTTATGGCCGAGCAAAAATACTGATAACTACCTTAAAGTGTCCTAGAAATAAACGACTCATAATTGAAGTCATACCTGTCCACACCTGTCAGGTCCTGGAGGTCAGCCAGGTTTCCCAGGAGACCCTGGACGTCGAGGGTTTGACGGTGCCAAAGGAGAGAGAGGAGACCCCAGTTTTGGAGGCCAACCTGGACCACAAGGTAAACGTGGCTCTGTCCTGTTTGTTACCCAGAATAGAATCAAGGCCAGTACTTACTGTGATGAAGAGTTATTGGCTGTAGATTGAAGCCATGAGTGTTTATTGCTGATCCGTTGGCAGCTCCACATTAATTAAAATTAAATCACTGTCAGTACATTACATTCACTCCTTAATCGCCTCTACTTTTTCCTCCACCCCTCCTCCATGCAGGTTTCCCTGGACCCAGAGGGGAGCCTGGAGTTCCGGGTGCTCCAGGACAGAGTTTTGACGGAGAAAGGGGGAAGGACGGTGTCCCAGGGCGTGCTGGACCCAAGGGCCAGCCCGGAGAGGTACTGGGAGCCACGCCTGGAGCTCCAGGACAGGACGGTTTACCAGGAATCCCTGGAGACAAGGGCCAGTCCGGGACACCAGGATTACCTGGATCACCTGGTGGGTCTGAGACAGAGAGACATTCTTAAATTGGGTGTTTTCTATTATGTACGTTTGTATCAATGAGGTCTGTAGATCTCTAAAAACTGATTATAACCTTCATGAAGGGAGGATTTGGTGCAGGACTGTTGCATTAGACTGCATTAGTTTTAACTTAGTTGTACCTAATAAACTGGCAACAAAGCTGTGTCAATACTAGTATTAGTGCTTGTTGGAGTGAAAGCAGAAGTAGTAGTAGTATCAGTAGAAACAGCAGCAGTAATATCTGTGAACACCTTTCTTCCTCTGTCAGGTGGCGACGGACGTTTCGGCTTTCCTGGACAGAAGGGAGAGCGCGGAGTCGATGGTTTTCCTGGTGTTACCGGACCCCCTGGACCTCCAGGTGAGCCGAATGGTGGCATTCCTGGTCGGCCTGGAGCTCCTGGCCTCCAGGGACTGAGCGGATCACCAGGTGAGGGAAAACCCTGTCTATGTTTCATCACATGGCTAACCAGACTTCTTTTTTTGATTTTGTAGGAATTTAGAAATTGCATGTCTAAATAGAGTTATTTGTAGCTTGATTTATCGTTAAAGAAGAAAAAATATTACTTAGTTTGATCGTGGCTGTTGTCTTTCACTACTCATCCCTTCACTTTTACCAGTGTTGGTTCGTTCCTCCCTTTTTTCAGCGTATTCCTTTCACAATCCTCCATTTACGAATCAGACACCACAGTTTTGTTCTTGTTCTTTATTTAGACTCTGCATCACCCAAAAGAATTTCTTCTTCTCCTGTTTTGTATTTCCCTTTGTCCTGTGTTCCTTCCTCTTTTCTTCCCTCCTTCCTACGCACCACCATCATTATCTCCATCCATCTTCTCATCCCTCCATCCTTTTTTTGGTGTTTGGTCATTCGCTATAGGCTGCCAAGGTGAGACACTCTCTCCCCCATCTATCCTTTGCTTCCATCCCTCCATCCTCCTGCTATTCATGCATTAGACCAAACGCTTTAACTGCAATGCTCCTCAAAATGTCTGCCCTCTCCCCTTTTCTCATCTGTACTGCAAAAAAATGTCCATCTCCATAATTTGATTACTTTTGGAGTCAGTCAGTCTCGGGGTGCGACAGTATTCCTCTCATAACAAATAAATGAACTCTACCAATGATTTTCAAGAAAATACAGTAAAATCTGGCAGCTTTTCTTTCCTGGAATCAAGTGAATGATCAAATTATTATCTTGAAGCTAGCGGAGATATGTTGATTTAAGGACCGCACACGTGGTTTTGAATATTTTAGCCCACAATCACACATACTTTTCAAATGATTAAATTGATTTCCTTAATTTTACTGCTATGAAAATAACTTTAGACTAACTTTAGACTTGCATGAGATGGATAATCCATCACAGTTAGTTGTCGGTATTTGTTAATCAGAGTGACATTATCATGCATTTGCAAGCAGAGAGCACTTGTTAGGGAAATGTAGCATTTTCTGAGCACTTTAAGGACTCCTCGTCCACGTTGGCATAAAAGTTGAGATTGAAAGTTAATTCTTGACCTTGTTTCTAGGTGGTTAGTTCACGAACTTCTGGAAATCTGAGATTCGGCTGCCTAACAGCAACAGTTTTAACGCAGCCTTCTTGGTGTTCATGTTCGATTGTTCTTAATCTTACAGGTTTCATTTTCAACAACGTAGTATTTGAATGTAACGGCTGACTCTTAAACCTTGGAAAGAATTTTAAGAAATACTCTTGGCTTGCAGCTGCATGGCGACACAACAATATATCCTCATTTCTTAGAGAACAAATAATGTTGTGTGGCGGAAATCAGTGCCCCTTTGTCTGAGCTATCTTGATTAGTTCCTGCCAGGGGTTTCAGTACAGCAACAGGTCAGGGCAAAAGGGTAACAGATAAAAGGTTATACAAATGGTCAAATAGTAATGTTTAACAAGATAGTAACAGAAAATTTCCATTACAGTTGCTAATGTCGTCCAGTAAATAAACTGAATGCAAACAAGGCAGAATATATCGTGCTAATCCTTGTTGGGGTTATAAGT
The DNA here is from genome assembly GCA_002120245.1 of Maccullochella peelii. Taxonomy (NCBI): domain Eukaryota; kingdom Metazoa; phylum Chordata; class Actinopteri; order Centrarchiformes; family Percichthyidae; genus Maccullochella; species Maccullochella peelii. The sequence goes on along the minus strand of LKNJ01000169.1, from coordinate 14,349 downwards.
ACTCATGGATTGTCTCTCCTCCAATCGCAATGCATGCTCGGTTTATAAAGATTATAACACTTGATGGAAATGATTGCATCACACCCATACATACTCAGTTGCTTAAACCAAAATACCTGAATTAAAGGTCAGAAAAATGCTCAAGATGGACATTTTAGCTGTGAGAGATACCGAAACAGAAAGTTCTTTCAAGAAGTGTGACTGCTGATGTTTGGTTTTATTTTGGCAGCCAGTACTAACCCTCGTAGTTCAATTACATCCTGAAGTGTAATCTGTCCTAGATGCATTTAATTGCAATAGGCTTGTGTGACAGCTAAAGTTTTGGGCGCAAAAGCTATTTAACAATGTCGCTGCATCAATGGCCGTAGAGGCATTTTCTACACTCTTAAAAAAAGGACTTTTCATTTTCAACTCATCTCTGCGTTGTCCCACATTAGTGACAAGTTAAACAAATATGACTGTTCCAATTTAGCTGCATGGGTGTGTTGAAAAATGGGTTCTCTTTTTAAGAATGTAAACAGTAGCGGGTAGTATGCTATCCTGTAGGACAAACAAACTTTAGGCGGTTGAGCTTCGCTAATTCAGTCTGGAATTGCACTTGAGTTTCTTTAATGAAATAGTACAGTATAATTACAGATTTGATCCAGCAAATGTTTCAACATTTTAAATCTCTGCATATGTGTATCTGAAATTAGCCATACCATTTGTATCTGTTCAGTAACATCCCCAAACTAAGTGCAATTGCAGCCTAACCAAGGCAATGAAACAATGTAATGGAACATTGTTGCCTACTTTTTTTGCTTTTTTGCCAAATTGTGTGTGTCGGCGTGTGCATTAAGAATAGAAATAACTGATAAGTTGCTTTTGTTTAATATTTCATTTGAAACTTAACTATTGTGTTGGAGGTAAGTTAATTTATTATATATATATAAAAGGTGAGTTTATATTTGTTGGCTTTCAGAGAGGTTTTTTTTCACGTCATATGTTGTGCGTCTCAATAAGTGAAATTTAGACTTCTATTATTATATCCTTTTACTAATACTGTTCCATTTAAAATGTAGATTATGACCAGGGTCTGACTAAATCTCTCTCCGTCTTTCTTTTACCCGTCTCGCCGTCCATCATCTGTCCCGTCATCATCCGTCCACCACCAGGTTTCCCAGGGCGCAAGGGAGAAAGAGGAGACCCAGGTTTCCCAGGGCCTGCTGGAATGAAAGGAACCCCAGGACTGCCTGGCACCCCTGGATCACCAGGGTCAAGAGGACCCCCGGGACCTGCAGGACCAGGAACTAGAGAGGGATTTCCAGGAATACCAGGAAGGAAGGGTAAGTTACTGTTTATCGTCACAGTTTATGTTCTTATTTCTAACATCTCCTTACAGTGACAACAACATTTTGATTCTCTGTGTCTTTCCACAGGTGAGAGGGGTTTCCCAGGACTGACGGGTTTCCCAGGACTACCGGGTCGTCCTGGAACCCCGGGGTTTCCAGGGGGGAAAGGAGCGGCTGGAGGGCCTGGAAGAGACGGAGTCCCTGCCGGTCCTGGATACCCTGGACAGAAAGGTAGAGTGTCCAGAACAGGAATGAGGACGATGTCACCTGGGCTTACAGCACACAGAATTACTGCCTTACACACGGACCAATACCAGTCGAGTATCTACAGCCTGTGAGTCACACAAACATCCATGTGTTTTTCCTTCTGTAGGTGACAGAGGATTGCCTGGGCCCCCCGGCTTGTCCATTCCTGTTAGATCAGAGTTTTTGGAGAAAGGAGAACCTGGAAACCCTGGAAGCAGCGGCCTTCCTGGCTTCCCCGGACCCAGAGGTAACACTACTTCTGTTGTTTCCTTTTACTACTGTCAGCTGAGGCAAACATTAGCATCTCAGGACAATCTAAGGTACATAAATGAAATGTAGTCCCTATATTATGAGCTTCTGGCCAACTATAAATCTTCCAGAGGAATTCTTAGCAATTGTATTAATGTGGCGTATACATCCATATTAATGCTATTAGCATTATTCTGGACAAAATCTTTGTCATATATTTTCTTTTACGCCTTAAAGATAAACCTGTTTACATTCTGTTATTCACACATTTTATAGTTTTCTTAGTTTTCTGCTAATTTAAGTCACCAAAAGTACTCGTTACTCGAGTGTTTATTTATCATATAGATCACTGGATTATTATTACTGATGCATTTATGTACAAGCAGAATTTGAATGCTGTCAAGGTGGCGCACATTTTGACAACTTCAAATACATCTGAGAAGTTTAATCTATAACAATGCATCATATTTTTAAAGCTAGTTATATGTTTCACATGTAAAATCTCACTCTGAAAAGGCTGGTATCTATACCTGTGAGATAAAAAAAAAAGTATAAAATTGAAGTTCTCAAATAAAGTAAAAGTACCTTAAAAATTGTATTTAAGTACAGTCTTAAATCTGGAATTTTCGCTCCGTCTCTGGTTTCAGGTGACAAGGGTCTTCCAGGTCTGCCTGGTCGTCAGGGTCTGCCTGGACTTCCTGGTTTTGCTGAGCAGAGTAAAGGACAGCCAGGACAGCCCGGGTTTCCCGGGCGACCAGGAACTCCAGGATTCCCCGGACCAAAGGGAGAAGCTGGAATCATGGGATTCCCCGGCATGTCCGGACCAAGGGTGAGAAAAAACACACACACACACACACACACACACACACACACACACACACTAACAAACGCAAACACGCAGCAAGTTCAGCCAGTGACATTCGAGTTCTGATGGCTTCTTTTAGGGTGATGACGGTGCACCTGGTTTCCCTGGCAACCCTGGAGAATTTGGTCGACCTGGTGGCAAAGGTGAGTGTAAATATTGGGCCGCACATACCAAAAAAACATCCTTCAGGATGCATTCTACCTCACATCTATTCATGAATAATTGAATACATAAATCCATCCAATGACTCACATGTTTTGTTCCTCAGGTCTACCCGGAGAAAGTTTTGGTTATCCTGGAGCTCCAGGAGCTAAAGGCCAGCCAGGAGATTCAGGCTTCCCAGGTAAGACTCCCCATGTTTGTGTTAAAGTAAAACCAACTGCCCCTTACCTGAATATGATCATGTTTCCTCTGGAATGACTAATACTAATGATGAGTTTTTCAAACAATTTGGTGATTTCAGAGATCTCCAAACTCCTTTGATTTTTCCACCACTTTTAAAACATCTGATGCACCCCAAAATGATTACTTACTTACTTACCACACTGATTGTCTCTCTTCAGGTGGCCGTGGTAATGACGGCACCCCCGGTGACAATGGTTTTCCAGGAGGTCCAGGTTTCCCTGGAGCAAAGGGAGCTCCTGGTGAAGGAGGTCGGCCTGGAATAATGGGTACGAGAGACCAAACAAAAACCTCACATGACCAGTCGCCATCTTTCCTTCAAGACACCAGAGTCACATTCAGAGGAAGCCACAGTATTTAACATATTTGCCTCGTCCCCTTTGCAGGCTCCCCTGGTTTCCCTGGGCCGAAGGGCCAGTCCGGCTACCCAGGAAGAAGAGGACCAGATGGGTCTCCTGGTCTGCCTGGGGGCCCTGGAGGTCCTGGAGCCAAAGGTGAGAGAAATATTTTAATGCATGTTTACTTTCTGTTTCCAAGTGAGACGAGGTAACACAACAGGGAAGAATATGAGCAGAGGCTGCAGACAAACACGCTCACTCTGTTGTGTTTTTGCAGGTTTGCCCGGAACCTCTGGTTGGGATGGACTTAATGGTCTTGGTGGACCTAAAGGCCTCCCTGGAACCCCAGGCAAGGACCTCATTACACGCAGCAGAGACTGATGATTTTTTACAGCTAGCTATTTTTACGCTTCTGAAGAGAGTTGATCCATTTCAAACCAAGGAAACGATCCCGGTGCCATGATTAGCTGGTCAAGTTTGTTTCTATGGTGACCAGGATGTAAAACACGTACTTGCTCAAGCCTCTCTGTCCACAGTATCTATAAAACAACATGGACAGCAGACACTGTCTGCACAGTCCACAAGAAGCATGAAACAGCCTTGAGCAAAACTCTAGAGCACTAGTTTCTAGATCCTTCTGGTACTTGTTATTGTTAGTTTGGGTCTTTGCCAGGTGAAATGATAATTGACATAAAATGTTTCGAAACCAGCATCCTGCAGTAAATAATAATTGTATTAATTGAGACCTTTGACGGTATATTAGACATTGGTGAGTTCCTGAAAACAAAGACACATACTGGGAGCCTCTCCTGGCCACTGAAATGCTGAATTTTTTACCTCTTCTGCCAGTGCTGGAAAATCTTGTGGACTGCTTTACAGAACAAAGGCAGATGGGAATTCACAACAGGACGCAGCATAGTTTTGTTCAATTGCAACACGTAGCAATTCCCTAAAGTCATAAAATCATGAAAAGTCAAGGCACGCTGCTTTGAGACAACAAATGAACTGTAAAATGAAACCTTAACATTCTGTGAGAAACTGATAAAACTAGAATTAAATAAAAGTATTTAAGCAAAGTTACACGTGACAAATACAGCAGTGAAACTGCCACAGTTTGCAGATGTTGAAGATGGACTGCTGTTTTGTTGTGTTTGTATCCAGGTGTGAGCGCAGGAGGTCGCCCAGGTGCCCCTGGTATTCCAGGGCTGAAGGGAGAGAGAGGGGTCTCCTACCCAGGAAGTCCAGGCTTCCCTGGACCGAAGGGAGAGAGAGGAGATTCGGGTGAGACTTCAAGGAAATTTAAAACGCTGATTGAGAATAAAGGAAATAATATAATATCAAAATAATGACTGCTGGTTTGTTTTTGTGTGTGTGTGTGTGCCAGGTGCTGCTGGACTCACAGGGTTCCCTGGTCGGCCCGGACCTCCTGGTGAGACTGTGGTGTCGGACATTCCCGGTCCTGTGGGAGACCCCGGCCTCCCTGGACTGGATGGAGAGTACGGTAAATACATTTCCTCAATCCAATCTCCTTTCCTTTCCTGTTTCCTCTCCTCTTCTCTCCTCTCGTCTCCTCTCCTCCTTCTTAACCCTCTCCTCTCTCCTCCAGGTTTCCAAGGTCGTCCAGGTCCTCCCGGGCCACCTGGTCCAGGCACAGCCCAGGGAGACAGAGGTGACCCTGGGCTCCCGGGCTTCCCTGGCTCCCCCGGCAGAAAAGGAGAATCAGGGGGCCCTGGAGGCTCCGGACTCCCTGGTAGCCCCGGTTTCAAAGGTGAAGTGGAGCTCCATACAGTCTCTAACAGAAAATATGAAATGAACCAAAAATGCACCCAAACGTTTCTGTGTTTCTTTGTGTTTTTCAAAAAAGATAAATAAAGCGAAACTTTGTATTTTTGATTTTCAGGAGGACGAGGTGACACTGGCTTCAGCGGAGGTCCTGGTCGCAAGGGTTTACCCGGTGACTCTGGTTACTATGGAAACAAAGGACCCAAGGGAGTACGAGGTAGGAGGACGTTAGTCTTTCCACAGGATTGTGATGGTCCAGGAAATGAATGCAGTTTCCTCCTGTGTGATTGTATGATACTGACTCTGCCCCCTCTCTCCTGCCTCACCTCCTTCTCTTTCTTCCACCACCTTCTGTATTTTCCCTCCATCCTTCCCTTTCTCCGCCCGTTCCTCTTCAGGACGTCCTGGTCCTAAGGGTATCCCTGGAATCACAATGCCCCCACGCAGACCAGAACGCCAAACCTTTGGAGACCCGGGCATTCCCGGTGAAAACGGAGTCCCCGGTACCCCCGGAGAATCCGGTCAGCCTGGATTGCCCGGGCGTCCAGGTGAGTCATAAAAGAAAAGATTTTAACCAGTAAACCATCACAGTATTTCTTAACTGTGATATACAAACACAGGTTTTTCAAATATATACAGTATATGTACCCCTGTATGAATATATATATATATATACTGTGTATATATATAAATATATATATAATATGTATATAAAGGTGGTAAGTGAGTAAAGTACAGTTAATCTAGAGTGCTTTACAGTGCCGAGAGAAGGAAACATAATAAAGGGGAAATATGAAGATAGAAATGAAAATGAATGGTCACACCTGTGTAAAACACTCCTGCTGCAGGTCCTAAGGGTCGTCCCGGTCCTGTGGGTAAACTTGGCAGGACTGGATCTTCTGGGCTGCTCGGACCTATCGGTGACCCCGGCCCCCCCGGTTTCCCTGGACCCACTGGAGACCAAGGTCAGTCGTCTGTCTGTCAAAGACGAAGCTTATTTCCAACAATTTATAACAAACGTGACACAGTTTTCCTCTAAAGTTGGTAGAAAACATTACAAAAATTGTTTATATTAATTTATAGCCTCACATTATTACACATTATTGTTGCTTTATGAAGGCGAATATTTTTATTTTATAATACTAATAATGATAGAAGAAGGAATCTGACTTGTTGCCTCATATGAGTGTCACAGTTAATGTGTTGATGTTTTATCACAGTTACATGTTTTGTTTAAAACCAATAATAGGGACATTCCATTACATTTTGGCAAATGTAATAAAATCAAGTAATCAGTCAGTTACATATCCAACAGAACATTTCCTAAAAATAACTTCATTATCTCTAAAATGTTGTGAATTTTAAATGACACACGCCTACACGCGCCTACAGTTCTTGCAGTCTGTGACCATTTTAGCTGAAACACTGAAACGCTGTATGTAACCATAAAAACACACAGCTAGATAAAATACTTAAAATACACTCTTCCCATGCCAATACCTGGACTATTACTATGTTATCATGAAAAACAAAACACCAACATCTGCCCAAATTTCTTCTTGTTTCCTCCTCCTTCAGGTCCCCCCGGTGCAGCCGGTCGTCCCGGCACTCCCGGCAGCGTCGGCCGCAGTTCCAGCATCGGCTACACTCTGGTGAAGCACAGCCAGGACTCTCAGGTTCCCATGTGTCCTCAGGGCATGGCCACACTGTGGGACGGATACAGCCTGCTGTACGTGGAGGGACAGGAGAAGGCCCACAACCAGGACCTCGGTATGGGAACCCTCCTGATATTCAGTCCATAACATGTTGCTACAGTGCTCTGAAGTGATTTTAGTTACCCAAAACAATGAGATAGCTCATTTAAAGGAGAAATCCAACACCAATGTCTAATATATCAGCATGCTGAATACTGGAATAGTGACACTGCTGTGTCATTGTTACTTTTAGCTCAAGAGGAAGACCTTTTTATTCTTCCTAGCTTCAACAAGAGGCTGTGTTGAATGACAGAAATCTCAGTGAAAGTTGTTTAAATGTAATAAATAAATGTGATGTCAACACACCCAAAACCTCAAACTGCAAATAGATCACTATCAACAAAGGCATTCTCCCCTCTCTCTCTTTGCCTCCCCAGGTCAGCCCGGATCGTGCCTCCCCAGGTTCAGCACCATCCCCTTCCTCTACTGCTCCCCCAACGAGATCTGCTACTACGCCAGCCGCAATGACAAATCCTACTGGCTCTCCACAACTGAATCCATACCCATGATGCCTGTGGCCGATGGGCAGATACAGCCTTACATCAGCAGGTACTGTACGCCGTTTTGGTTCAGTGAACTGTAAGGTGTGGCGTTCAATTACAATAAAGCCAAACTGCACCCATTCAGAACCGGCGATACCATACACGTGCATATATTTAATTAAGCTCTTTCCCTCCAGGTGTTCTGTGTGTGAGGCTCCATCTCAGGCCGTGGCGGTCCACAGTCAGGACACGACCATCCCCACCTGTCCTCCCGGCTGGAGGAGCCTCTGGATAGGTTACTCCTTCCTCATGGTAAACTAAACCATTTCTCAGTTGAAACAATTACCAGCTAGGAAATAAACCTCACAGTGGAATTAGTTAAATAATCTGTGAGGTTGTAATTGTAACTACACCCAGTTTTTGAAAGCCTTTACATTTGCTCATCTGTAATGTAAAAACAGCAAACAGGTGTAGAATGACTGAAGAAAATCGTGTCTCCTTTCCCGTGCAGCACACAGCAGCCGGCGCTGAGGGCGGCGGGCAGTCCCTGGTGTCTCCCGGCTCCTGCCTGGAGAATTTCCGCGCGACGCCGTTCATCGAGTGCAACGGCGCCAAGGGCACCTGCCACTACTTCGCCAATAAGTACAGCTTCTGGCTCACCACCGTGGATCCCAGCCAGGAGTTTGTCTACTCGCCAGGACAGGAGACCCTGAAGGGAGGCCAGGAGCGCTCCAGAGTCAGCCGCTGCCAAGTCTGCAGCAAGATCTTGTAGTAGGAGGAGGCGAATGGAGGGAGGGAATCATCAGAGGAGGTGATATAGTGACGCCTCAAAGGAAAAGAAAAAAGGGAGGTGTTTATGATGGAGGATGAGATGATTTATAAAGAAATCTATAAAAACAAGACTGAAAATGAGCCCCTCTCCTGCTTCACTCATGGTTTCAGAATCGAGTCGAACAACAGTTTTTGATTCCCTTTAGGAATTAATGGCTTATTAAAAAAAACAAAAGAAGTGTTGGAGGGAGGAAATGGAAAGAGAAGGGCTCCAGTGTGACTGCTCTTCTCTAGATTATCACTGACAATGGTGCTATTGTTTATGTTCTTTGTGTTTATTTTGTGTCTGTTTTCTCGTTGCGTTATTTTATTTTTTTCTCGGCTACCTCGGAGAGTGCCGCCCCCTTCGGATAGCACTGCACCGCTTACACACCAGGGCTGGACGTCTATTTCAGATGAGTCAGTTTGGCACAGTAGACACACACATTGCTATGTTTGAAAGTTGGTGAGTCTAAAGTCTTAACATTAACTGAAGTAGATGGTGACCTCACCTGCCGGCTACAACCACTTTAACGGCAGATATGTTACGGATTACCTTAAAAGCCATCTGAAAACATACTGGTGGTTTTGCAGGAATGACTCCATATTAATTTCATTACAGTATTGAAATCAAATTGCTTGACTTGCTTTAGGTGAAGTAAAGTGTTAAAGTGAACAATTAGTGCTCCATATTGTTCTTGTTAGTGTCCGTCTTTGTGCATTTTAAGGTGTCCGAAAACATCTGAGATGTAAACGTCACCTGCCAGAGCCGACGTACAGTATTTACTTAATTTATGTGTGTACAACATCAGATGCTCAAAACATCATTAAGAGAAAATGATAAAGAATAAAATGTACTTAAATATTTGCTTTTTTAAAACAAGAGAAAAGCAGCAAAACGTGTGAAAATGTAGGATGGAAAGAGAACGAAAGAAAAGCAACAAAATGGATAAATACATAAGAAAATTACTGGTTGTACACAACTTGTTCAGTCAGTACTTTGTATTTTAAATCAGATACAGAACCAACAGCGACTTTGTAAAGCAGAAAAGAACCAGATTATTATTTATTATTTATCAAATCTCAGTTGTTTCAGCAGAGAGTTTTCACAACAGACGATGCTTCTAACGCTAACGTAACCGACAAAAAAGGCAACTAAAGGTTCACTTAAATGGATTTTTATTATTTCAAGCAAGTTACAATTCTCTACAAGTTGATTTTCATAGCTCATAGAAATTATTTGAAACCAATGAAGGCCCAGAATTTAGGAAATGTATCTAAACACGTTGGGTGCAATGAGTTCATTCTTGACCCTGGGAATATCAGTTTGACTCTGTGGTGCTACAATACCCTGACAGTGGACTTGTAAGGCAACATTAAGTTAAGTTCGTATTAAACTGCATGCAATAAAAAGGCTAACCAGCACTTTTCCTCTAAACTTAAACAGAACCTCTGCAACAGCTAACTCCAGTAATGCACTTCATTCATATATATTGCACTGATGTGAACTCACATGGGTTAGAACAAGAAACAAGTCAAATCAAGGGGCATATTTCCTCTAATCACTCACCTTCACAGGCTTTCATCTTTATGTTGTGACCAAACTAGTGTTGTTGTTTTTTAATCACAGTAAACCCTTCATTCACACTAAACTTGCACCAGGAAACCAAATACATACTCTCTGATCGCTAGTTAATTATTGCTGTACATAGGGCTTACTGTATTTTCCAGCAAAGTATGTTAGAGCACAAGTCTATAATGGTGTTCTCTCTTTATTTTATTTTATTTTTTTTCCAATCTATGTGTCTTTTCTCTGTCCTTAAGAAAGAGCAATAACTTACTCATTTTCTGCCTGTAAATGTGGATTTTGCAGACATTTATTACTGATGAATAACTGAGTTGCAGTAGTACGTAGTTTCTTTTTTTACATTGGCTTTGGTTTGCAATGCAAATTAAAAATCTCGACTGAGTTTGCAGTAGTACGCAAAAACATGTGTGATCAAAATCTGTCTTTTTTTACATTGACTTTGGTTTGCAATGTAAATGAAAAGTCTGGATTAAGTGAAACTGGTTGATATCAGCCGACTGGGTGACTTGTAACCACTATGACCACTGTGTCCAGCACGTTGCTCTGTCTCTCTGCTGGTAGCCCTGATTTTATTACTGTCACATTTTACTTCTTTTCTTTTCTTTTCTTTTTCTTCTTTTTTTTGTCAGCTTTTGTTGTTTTGTAATAAAAGATTGTAATTATTTTAAATAAATCATGATACTATCCCCTGGTTTTATTTACTGAGATGGGAGGGAATGGGAAGATAATGATATGTACATATTATGAAAAAAAAAAACCCATTAGGATTATGTTTTTATATGGAAAATATATCGCCACTGATGATTTAACAGACGTGACAACAGTTTTTATTGTCTGTTTGGTCTTTATCCCCATGTTCAAAACCGAGAGTTCAAATGTTTTATGCAGCAACATACTATAAGAGCCTGGAGTGACAGAAAAGATATGCAGTTTTCCTCAAAGAGGATCCATAACAAAAAGAAAAATGGTAATAACATGTCTGTTACTGTAATGTGTATTTCTGTGCTCACACACTTTGAAATAAAGTCTCTAAACTAACTGAGAATTTCTAATGCAGAATTATTCGACATGAAACAATGAGGTGTTTCAGTATTTTCATGGCAGCCGCAGGTGTTCCTAATGTTCGTTTTTACATGTAAACTCCACTGAGAATATTACATGCGTTTTGTTGTGCAAGTGTAGAGATAATGTTTGAGATCAGACTGATATTAGACGTTGATTTTCTTTATGGATGCATGTCACTTATACTTGGTTAATGTCACTAATCTTGCAAGGCTGGAAAACTAATTCACTGTAACTAACTGAACTAAGAAATACAGTGAGATTTAAATTACATGTGATAGGAATAGTCAAGTCAGTTTTATTTACCCCAAAATTACAAATTTGTCTCAGAGGGCTGAGACGTCTTCTGTCTCGATTTGAGGAAGAGTAACGGAGGATGGATTGCTTTTCCAGGACGACAAACTATACTGTATGTATGTAAACTTTGTTACATATGTTAGTATACATATATAATATACATTAAACTATATATTGAGCTGACCTTGAGGGTTTAACCTAACTAATACTAGATTTTTTTAGGAGTTTATTAAACGAATAGGCCTTTAAAAAATAGGAAGAGGTAGAATTACTAGCAGTAGTGCACCTCCAAGACAGTAGGTGGCGACAAAGGCCCTAAAAACAAGCAGCCTAGCATCACAACAACAACACTGCTAGTAACGTTAGCTCGGAGGAAAACGACGTGTATTTTTTCTTCTGATTTGGGATATATCAACAGGTGAGTAATATAACTGACAGCCAACAGAGCGTCTAAATTGCGAGTTTATTTCATGTTCACCTTTCTACAATTGTCAAATCACATATTAATCTTGTTTCCGCTCGCTCCGTGTAAGACGTTAGCTTGCAAGCTATCATCCGCTAGCTTGTCAGCTATCATGAATATCACCTGCCAATATTTTATTCTGGTACAATCTGTGAAGTTGCTGCACGCAAAGAGTTAGATATGTCATGAAGGTTAATGTGTAATTGTGATTCTGTGTTGCTGCCATCTTCGCTACTGCAAGCTAGTTAGCACAGTTAGCCGTTGCAGCTGCATTTAGCTATCTAGCTAGCTAGCACTGTAACCTGTTGTTTTCCAACAAAAATAAATAACGTTAGCTACACTAACATTGCCTAAACGAGTTTTCTTGAGATGATTATGTAACGTTATATGTCTTATTATTATTATTATTATTATTATTATTATTATTATTATACTTATACTAGATTTTTTTAGGAACACTTAATTTGAGAGGTGTACATTGGTTTATCATAACACTGTCATCACTATATCATGAAAATTGACATTATATAACTTGATTGACTTGATTGCAGTCAATTACATACAAGGGATTTGATTCCGGTTATTATCCGGTTCATTGCTCTCAGTGTACTTGCACAGAAATAGACATTACAGCTGAGAACAAGGACAACAAAGCTGAACAAATAAAGGTAAAGAATATAAGACTATTATGTACACGAGTATAGGGGGGAAATAGGTGTGTATATATACATATATACTGTAAGGCACCAATGATCACCAACATAAAATAAAATGTCTATACACGTCAAGTGTTTCTGTAAGCTGTTCAACCTCTGTGTGAATGGTTTGGTCGGTGTGGTTTGTAACGCTAGTTTTAACTGTACAAATTAGTCTGTGGCTTCATCTGTCCAGATCACTTTACCATGTGCAGTTAGGCCTTTCCCATGTGCTATGGCAGACAACGGTGCCTGTAATACTGCATAGTTTGGAATAAGTCAGCGACAATATGAACACATTCCTAAGAATGACATCACTTGTTTCTTTGAAACAGGTTTGGTAATATTCTGAATTGCTTCAATTCGTTTGGGTGAGAGGGATTCGCCCTCTGCTGTGATCACATGACCCAAAAATGTAACCTGCTCACTGACATGTTGTAGTTTGGACGAACTAGCTTTGTGACCTTGGTCTGCAAGGTGTTGAGCGTGTCTGCTTCACACTGCTCTTTGGTTGGAGCACAAATCATCAAATCATCAATGTACTGCAGGAGTGCACTCTTTGAAGTGACTTATAATGTGCTTAAGCTGACCTTTAATGCATCATTGTTAACAGTTGGCGACTCACAGTGGCCTTGGCAGAGTCGTGTGCATGTGTAAGTTTGTCATTAAAGGAGAATGCAAACCAGAACTGGCTGTCTGGATGAACAGGGACGCTGAAAAACGCATTTGCCAGGTCAACAACAGAGAACCACTTGCTGTCAGGTGGGACTTGTGATACAATGGTGCACGGATTTGGAACATTTGGAGCGCGCTGTTGTACTGTGTCATTTACTGCTTGTAAGTCTTGAACAAATCTCCATTCGTTTGGCTGGCCAGCTTCTCTAATCTTTTTTTACTGGGAAAATTGGAGTGCGCACTGGTGAATTTTTACAGGGAATAATTACTCCTGCCTTCAACAAAGAATTAAACACTGGTATAATTCCCTCAACAGCTTCAGATTTAAGAGGATATTGTGGTCGGCACAGTCTGTAGTTTAATTTAGGTGTGATCACAACTGTTTGCATACCCTTTATCAAGCCCACATTGTATTTGTCTTTTGCCCGAAGGATCTCTGGTACTTGTTGTAGGCCTGAAATGTCCGTGATATCTTTTACTCCACATACATATGTCGATGTGTGATGTGTGTCTGGTTTTAATTGAACTGATCTGTTTGTGTGAACCACACAGCTGTGTTGTTTGCCAAACACCTTTAATGTTGGGCTATATTGGACCTGTGTGTCTGATTTTTCAGCAGTATGACTAACCCATGTTTGGGTAGGAAGACGTGTGGATGTGTACAGGGAATGTCAAACAGTGTAGTGTGATTAGTCTTTGGCAAAACAACTGAGACTGCACATCTATGTGTCCCAGTACATACAACTCAACCCTGTGAGGGCTTCCTCTATGAGAGTCACAGGCTCTGTGCAGAGCTTCCATTCATGCACATACAGAAGCTGTTCAGAGCCGTATTTCACAAACATGTGAGTGTCAGGTTTGTTATTTATTCTGCTTACTATGACACCATCAGGTGTGGATACCAGACAAATGCCCAATATGCACATTACATCTCTTCCCATCAAATTTATGGGGACACAGATGAGGACTGAGACACAGATGAGGTTTTCTCTATCCCTGCCTTACTTCTTCTTTCCCTCTTATATGCTTCTTCTGACCACAACCCAAAACCTTGCCAGTCAGGCGTAAACTTTCTTTTATCTCTACTTTCCTGTTCTTTTTGTTTCAGCTTTTCTCTTAATTGTTCCAATTGTCTGATGCTGAAACTCCCTGTGCTTGGAAATCCACACTTGGACACCCAAATTCCAAATTGACAATGTAACTATGTAAGCAATCAGACTTACACATTTGGCTCTGCGAGCTTCCAAGTGAAGGTTTTTCCCATCAACTGCCACATAGACTCTCATATTAACTGAGAGCAGAAATTTCAG